>VMRN01000068.1:1087196-1138186 GCA_010277015.1 Poeciliopsis turrubarensis
GAAGGCCGCTGTGGAGGAGAGAAACAAAGCCTTAGAGAGTGAAAAGACCGCCATGGAGAAGGAGATCACGATGCTGGAGAAAGAAAGGATTGCACTGAGACAGAAAAACACGATCCTGGAGAACGAAAAGACCGCCTTAAAGGAGAAAAACATTGCGCTGGAAACACAAAACACAGACTTGGAGAAGAAAAATACCGACTTGGAGAAGAAAAAGACCGACTTGGAGAAGAAAAATACTCCTCTGGAGCAAGAAAGTATTGCACTAGGGCAGAAAAACAAAGGCTTGCAGATTGAAAAGACTGCCTTGGAAGAGAGAAACGTAAACTTGGAGCATGAAAAGACTGCCTTTGAGACTAAACTCACAAAGTTGGAGCAGAAAAACACCACCCTGGTCCAAATAAACACCACCTTGGAGGAGGGAAAAAGCTCCCTGGAGGAAGAAAACACCGCCCTGAAGCAGAGAAGCGCCACTGAGAAGCAGAAAAGAACCATCTTGGAGAGGAAAACCACTGCCTTGGAACAAATAAGAGCCATCCTCCAGCAGGAAGTCACCACCCGGGGGCAGAAAATCACTGCTTTGGAGGAGGGAAAAAGCTCCTTGGAAAAGGAAAACACCACCCTGAGGCAGAAAATCGCGACTTTGATGAAAATGAGCACCGCCCTGAAGCTGAAAAGCGAGGCCCTGGAGAAAAAAACCATCGACTTAGAGGATGAAAACAGCACCTTAGAGGATAGAAACACCGCCCTGAAGCTGAAAAGTATCGGAAGTATCTTGGAAGAGGCAAAGCTGAACAAAAATATGAGGGACAGAGTGGAACAGCAGAACCAGCAGCCACCTAACGAGGAAACCCACGAAGACAGCCAGTCGGATTCAGACCAGCCGTCAGTAATCGCACGTGTGTTCGGAGGTATCCTCAATACATACCAGAAAATGTCCGAAAATGGTACTCTGAGATACTGGATTGAATTGTAATTAAGAAAGTGTCATGCTGATGGAAACTTCAGGCTTGATTATCAGGGGCAGAAAAGCTTTACAACAAAAGCACTGCGGTGTCAAGGGAGCTTGACACTTAGGGGCTGATGGCGGAAGATGTTGGCAGGAGAGCTTGCGGCCCGCAGGACTGCGGTGCCATGGGAACTTGAGGCCTCGAGTTCCCAGACCATCAGGCTCTAATCCCATTTGTCGCCAGCTCATCAGACACTCTCCGGCTGACCTCCGGGGCTTCGTAGGGAGACCCGTTGGTCTCCGGCTGACCTCCAGGTCTTTGTGCCGAGTCTTTTTGCACGAAGTTTGCATGTTCTCCCCAGGCTTGTGTGGGTTCTCTCCGGGTACTCCGGCTTCCTCCCAAAGTCCAAAAGCATGACTGTTAGGTTAATTGATTTCTCTAAACCCATCCTTAGGTGTGAATCTGTGCTTGCACGGTTGTTTTTCACCTGTCTGTCTCTGTGTTGCTGGCGACCTGTCCAGGGTGTACTCCACCTCTCGCTGGAGCAAGATACCTCCCAGAACTCCCATTTTTGGTTTGAAGGTTTCCTCAATAAATCTGTTAGCATTCGTAGCGGGAGCTGAACTCCAGTATTACACCAAGCCCTATAGCTAATGCAAAATATTAACAACATCGTCTTAGTATTGAAAAGTTATGTCCCGAGCCCTCACATAAATAGTCCATCATTTTGAACAAAAATATGCAGCAGTGCTGAGGCATCGTCTGCTGTTCTGGTTTAGCCAAGTAGGTTTGACGACCGCTCCAACATGGCCACCGTGTTTCCTGCCTCCAGGCAGTCAATGCGGAGCCTATTCTTTTATTATGTCTGTGGGTTGAGTGGTTAAAGCCTCTTCTCAGCCTACATTTCCCAGAATGCAGAGTGGTTCTGGATCTGAGTTCAGTAAATATTCTTTAATACAGTGGACCAACCCTGGTTCTCATGCTGTCCTGCATGTTTTTGATGAGTCTGGACTCCAACACAACTGATTTATATGACTGCATTTCCTTCTTTCGTAGGGAGTCCCTACATTTCATTCCTGAAATTGTTGCAGAATCACCTGTTCATTTAACCCAGGTGTGCAGCAGCAGAGAAACGCCTGAAATATGCAGGACAGTGGGCCCTGAGGACCAGGGTTGGGGACTACTGCTTTAATATACTGAATATTTTCTCAGATATATTATCTATTGATATTAATCAAGTGTCTATCGCAACATACATTGTTAGCCCTAAATTATGGTCAACATAATCAAGGCAAAAACTGCTGACTCACTGATTATCAGCCACAAACAAAACAAAAAAACATTACAAAAGTAGCTAAGGGGCTACAGAGTGGTAGGACTGTTGCCTTGCAGCAAGAAGGTCCTGGGTTCGATTCCTGGCCCAGGGTCTTTCTGCGCGGAGTTTGCATGTTCTCCCTGTGCGTGCGTGGGTTCTCTCCGGGTACTCCGGCTTCCTCCCACAGTCCAAAAGCATAACGTTAGGTGAATTGGTCTCTCTAAATTCTCCCCAAGTGTGTGTATGCATAGTTGTTTGTCCTGTCTGTTTGAGTGTTGCCCTGCGACAGCCTGGCGACCTGTCCAGGGGGTACCACGCCTCTCCCCTGGAACGTAGCTTTAGAGAGGCACCACCACCTCCCGACCCCATTAGGGATAAGGGTGAACAGAAAATAATTGTAAAATTGAGTGGAAAGAAAAAATGCAGTAGAAACAAGGATAAGATTGTGAGTTTTGGACACGTTCATAAGATGAAGACCCCACACAAAGACAAATCTAATATATGTTACTTATGTTCAGCCACTCCTGAAACAGAAATAATATAGTCTAACTTGAGATAAAAGTAATGTTTGCATTTCAAGAAGAGGATGACAGACACGAGAACCAACAACCCAGAAGATCCTTTTTAAGGTGACTCAGTATAATTCCTTATAATAAAAAGCAAATTGGGATAGATCTATGGGCTATGCAAAACATTTTTATTATAATTTTTCCATGAAATCATTATTAAATAATGAGACTGTAGTTCTGCTCAGTTCTGTCTGTTTTCAGCTATTTCAGTGCTTCTGTCACTTTAAATCCAAATAAGCTGCTGCTGGCCACACCCCCCAACTCATCATTTAAACTCACAAATGAAAATGGCTGCAAACAGATGCGCAACCGTAGATCTTTGATAAGCAGAAGTGGAGCCTCCTGCACAACCAACAAGAATGCATTCTTGTTGGTTTCTGGATGGTGAGTCAACAACAAAACACTTTCTGTCTTTTCCAGTAGCCACTCTGCAGCGCATACAGTAGTAAAACCAGCTGACCAAATGTGCTGGAGCTCTGCCTGGGTTGCTAGGTAACAAACTAGGTTCAGCTGGGGTTGCTAGGTAACGGTGCAGTGGAATGTGGAATGTGAACCAACCGTCAGGAGGTATTTGAAATTGTCCAGACACCAAAAAACATTTATTTCCCCCAAATTTTGGGGAAATAAATTTTGCTTTATCTCATGTGTGGGTGGTGCGTTTCTGTTTAACGAGCTGCATTCGGTCTGCCGCAGCGAAAAACTGATGGATTCATTGTTATTATGAAAGAAAAGGTCAACTCAAGTGTTTTATTTATACATTTTAAACCTTAAATGAGGGCTTTGGGTCAGGGTTCCCACTGAATGTCATGTGTCAAAAAGTGTTTGCTTTTGACACATTCTGCAAGAATAACAAGATAATATTTACAAATATATTAAAAATAATATAGTAACTGCTGGTTTTCTGAGTCATTCTGAGTCAACTTTTACCATTTTAGACAATTTTCCATCCTGATGATTAATATTTTTTGAAGGGCAGTTTTGTTTACAGAGACTCACAATCCATTTTACTTATGGTTTCAGTTATTTATTGTTTTTGGTTGTGTTTTATTTTGGATATTTAAAATATCTTCCAGTTCTACTGTAGAGATTCTGTGTGAAATTGAGAGGGCAAACTTGCATTAGCAATATGAATATCTTCCTGAAACATGCTCTCAAAATAGCAATAGCATCATCTATCTCAATAATTGGGTAATTTATCACACTGCAATATTTGCTATTTAAAACTGCTATAAAACTCGTCACAAAACAACATAACAGCAAGTTATGGAATAGCTTGATTTGATGAGAAAAAGAGTTTGTTGCTGAACGTCATTCCCTCTGTCACAAGAAGAACATGTACTAAATTGAATTTTGAAGTTTTCACAAAACCACAGGAAGCATTAAATATCTTTGTACTCAGGGTCAGTGTTTGCTTTAACAATGAAGCAAATGTTGTCAAAAAGAGTCTCTGCTTCATTTTGCTCTCGAAATTATATTTACTTCTATTTCTCTTCACTGCAAACATACAAAATGTTACCAAGTATTTTTAGGCTAGTTTAAAGTGCAAGTATATCAGTACACCTTCAGTACAATGAAATGTTTTTTGTGTGTGTGTGTGTGTGTGGGTGTGGTCATTCATGCTGCTAAATGATGCAATCACAATAAAACTTCTGGTTTACGTCACCAGCGCAGAAGAAGAGCGGTGACGTCAAATTGCAACGCATTATTTGCAGAAGTAACAATGACAGGAGCCGTTTATGGATCAGTTTTAAAGTTATTCAGTAACAGGAACCAACAGTATTGTCACAAAGATCATAAACTAATAAAAACAGATTTTGGTCTCATTTGGCTGCTGTATGAACTTAAAGGAGGCTGCATAAACATTTCGTCAAAAATTTCTTTTGCTGAAAAGACAAAAGTAATCGGTTTTGCTCCAAAAATAAAGGTTATGGAGCGTTCAATTATTCTCAAAGATAAAAATAAAGAGTGCAAGAAACAACACTGTGGTTATGAACTCAGATCTAAAGGAATAAATGGTTTCCTTTTGAAATGGTACAAAGAATCAGTCAGACTCGTCCCGAATACTGCTGCCAGAGTTCAGAAAGTGTTGACTCCTCCCAATAAAGACTAAAACAAAAAACAATACTATTTAGCTTTCCAACAATATTTCTGGTCAGAATGTCTCCATCGAGCATTGCCGCCCAAACAAAACACAATTCAAATCCTAAGCAATTATATGGCCACAAAGCATAAAAATCACAAAAGCAACAAATGTGTAGTTTAGCATCTCTGCTAACTTTCCCAGTTCAAGCTAACCGCACGAGGAAGGTGGAGGCTAGCCTGCTGACCAACCCACAGAAACTTGAACATTAGAAGCCAAAGAACAGCAGGACAAAGAAACTCAGTCATGCAGCATGTTTTAGCGTTGCTGTTTTGTGGTTAAGATTCAGTCAGACTCTATTTCAGTGTGCCCAATCAGTGTTTATCATGGCATTAGTTTCGACATTTAAAATGAAGCCATAGGGCGCTGCAATGATATTAGCTTGCATTATCTTTCTCTCTCAAGTTAACATTAGCACAAACATTAGCATTTCATTGCCCCGCACTAAGATTATCCTGGATTATAATTTTCTCTCGGGTTCGGCATTACCCTTTTACCTTAAATAAGCTTTTAGCTATTTTTCCTACTTGTTAGCAATTTTTAGTATACTGAATGGAGTAACTCATGCTTGTGACTCTCCATGTGCTATTGATTACATTGCAGCTTTCTTTAGCATTGATGCTAATGTTTAGCATCAGAATGCTGGGTCCAATGACGGGCACACTTTGGCAGGCCCCAGTTAAATTTCTTCAGGAATTCTCTAGTCTAAATAGTAATACTTTGTTTCACATCCCTCCACTGGACACGCCCACCATCTAAAATCTGATGTTTCCACTTCGTGTTTGTGTTCTGAAGGACTTCCTGTTGACTCGGCTGCAGAAGGATGCATACAGCCCGTTATTCATCAGCTTCTCTGCCCAGACCACAGCGGCCCAGACGCAAAACCTCATCTTATCCAAGCTCGACAAGCGGCGAAAAGGCCTGTTTGGGCCTCCGATGGGGAAGAAAATGGTTCGGCTTGTGTCAACACTTTAAATGCTTAACTACCTGCCAGTCGTCGTATGTGACCTCTTCTGCTGGGTTCCTCTTAGGTGGTGTTCGTAGACGACGTCAACATGCCGGCCAGGGAGGTTTACGGCGCTCAGCCTCCTGTGGAGCTGCTGCGCCAGTGGCTGGACCACTGGAATTGGTACGACATTAAAGACTGCTCCATGATCCGCCTGATGGACATTCAGATCATGTGTGCCATGGGGCCACCAGGTGAGCAGCAGCCCTGTGTCACAGGAAGCAGTTCATCCTCTTCCTCTGCATCTAGTGGCAGTTGAACGACACCTGTTGTGCAAAAATTCACATTTTGGATGTTTTTGTTTTTCCATGTTGTTCTCTACTGCTTCTAAAAACTTCCAGAGGTTTTTTGGTGTCTGGAAAAGAAACCATTTCTTATGCCACCCGATTATTAAGTCACACTCCACCGTTACCTAGCAACCCCAGCGGTGTTCTGCCGGTTACCTAGCAACCCAAGCTGAGGTCCAGCACGTTTAGTCAGCTGTACAATGGCTTCTGGAAAAGACAAGACTTTTAACTTACATTAACTTACCATCCAGAAACCACTTTCTGCATTCATCCTGGTTGTGCAGGAGGCTCCACTTCTACTTTTCAAAGATGTACTGTCATACAATTGTGGCTCTGTTGCCAGCCATTTTCACATGTTAATGTGAACATTGACTTTGGGGATGTGGCCAGCAGCAGCTTCTTTGGATTTAAAGTGACAAGAAGCCCTAAAGCAGCCAAACAATAATAACCCAGAAATTTTACTCAAGTAAGGGCAGGATCACTTCAAAATATTTTTAATCAACTAAAAGTAAAAACTATCCATCCAAGAAATGACTCAAGCAAAAGTAAAAGATTATTTGGTAAAAAGGCGTTTGAAGTACAGAGTAACTGATCAAAATCATTGAATATTTAAAAAATACATCACCAGACGGACAGAAATATAATAAATATAAAATTAAAGTTTAAAGATGTTTTTCTGGTAAAATTATGTTTTTGTTCTCCTAATATCGTGTCTCTATTCTTGTAATTAAACCAATAACTGTGTAGCCTGGTTCTAATACTCTAACACTAAGAGTGAAATAAAAAACACTTTTTGAAAATATTCTTTGTATGTAGCTCATATTTTTAGATGAGAAACAACAAACGTTCAAATTATTTGTTTTTCAGGCGGTGGAAGGAATCCTGTCACTCCTCGTTTCCTCCGCCATTTTAACGTGGCAACCATCAACGAGTTCGATGAGAAGACGATGTTTACAATCTTCTCCAGGATCACAGATTGGCATTTCACCATAAGGTAGCAACGGTTTCCACATTTTGGTAACAAAAATCTGAAAAGTGTGGTGGGCATCTTCAAATTTTTTAAAAATACTTTTACATTTTAAAACATTGCTCAACTCTTTTGGACAAAGTCATTTAAAAACTCAAAATGGAGGGCCTAAACAGACAAATGCACTGCAAAAACACAAAAGCTTACTAAGTGTTTTTGTTTATTTTCTACTGCAAATATCTTCACTTGAAATATGACACACCTGACTGAGAGGAAACATTGCAGTAATGTTTATGAGCTTGTTTTAAGTCAATAATTCCTTAATATTGACAAAAACATACCAGTTCAATTGGCAGATTTTTTTTTACATATAATTTGGAAGAAAATTCTTGTCATAAGTTAAACAATTTCTTTTTTCAATCACATAAAACAAGCTCCCATGTTTTCCTGGAAAGTTACGTGGAAGTTAGTTTACTTGATAAGATTTAGTGTTTTGAAGTGCTTATGGTGTTTTCTGTCTATAATTAGACTGAAATCCCTCAGTTCATTCATTCATTCATTCAAATTAAAAGGCAAGATTTGAATCCCATACACAGCAGAGGTTTCCTGTCAAAGTTCTGACCCGTTTTCACCTCCAGGTTTCCCTTCCCGAGTTACATCTCGTCTCTGACCGCCGACATCGTCAACAGCACTCTGTCCGTGTACCGGGAAGCGACCAAGAACCTGCTGCCGACCCCAGCCAAGTCCCACTACCTGTTCAACCTGCGCGACGTTTCCCGGGTCATCCAGGGCATCTGCCTGTCCCGGCCCGAATCTGCGGAGGAGCCGTCTGTCATCAAACGGCTCTGGGTCCACGAGGTAACAGAGAACAGCCATCAGGCCAGGACCCGTTCAGTCCGCTTTAATCAAACTCCAGTTTGTCTGGAAAGTCAGTTTTGTAACCGACCAATGGAACCAGAACATTTTCATCAATATAGAATGATTATTTACCTAAAACAAGCTTCTCTACCATGCTGAAAACATTCTACTTACTCACGTTTTTGTCTCATTTTAACTGCACTAAACTAAACCGAAAATACTTGGTAGGATTTTGTATTTTTGCAGTGTAGGGAACCCTTCCTTATTCCCTCACTACAAAAACACAAAATTCTACCAAATATTTTTGTCTTGTTTCTAGTGCAAAACTGACTCACTGGTAACTTTTCAGCCAGACATAGGAGCTTGTTTTAGGAACATAATGCTTGAATATAGATAAAATTTATTAGTTTCACTGGTAAATTATTTCACTTGTAAAATAATCTACAAATTATATAATCCTTATAATAGGATTATAAGGTAAATAATCTACCAGTGAACTAGTACTGGTACTTTTTCATCAATATAAAATTGTTATTGACTTAAAACAAACTTACATTTTTCTAAATCACTTTTTGTCTTATTTCAAGTGCACTAAGACCTTTGCACTGGAAACTAGACATAAATATTTGGTGAAGTTTTGAGTTTTTGCAGTGCAGACAGACATTTTCTCACGTTTGTAACGGAAACGCAGCTATCGGATGATCTTTGATGGAATGTGATGCTTGTTGCTGGTTTGCTGTTTTTTTCTTTGAGCTGCCTTGTTGCTGAAATGTTCTGCTGTAATGAAGTTCTGCTGGGCCCGGTCAGGTTCTGAGGGTGTACTGCGACCGGCTGGTGCAGGACTCGGACCGCTCCTGGCTCGTCAGCCACCTGCAGGTGGTGTTCGTGGAGCAGATGCAGGAGAACTTCCACCAGCTGTTCCAGCACCTGGACCAGGACCAGGACGGCGTGGTGACGGAGGACGACCTGCGCAGCCTCATGTTCTGCGACTTCCACGACCCGAAGGGCGAGGACCAGAACTACCGCGAGGTGCAGAGCCTGGAGCAGCTGCGCCTGGTGGTGGAGGGGCACCTGGAGGAGTACAACAACATCAGCAAGGCGCCCATGACCTTGGTGCTGTTCCGCTTCGCCATCGAGCACGTCTGCCGCATCTCGCGCATCATCAAGCAGCCGAGCGGCCACGCGCTGCTGGTGGGCGTCGGCGGCAGCGGCCGCCAGTCGCTGACCCGGCTGGCCGCCTACATGGCCGACTCGGAGCTTTTCCAGGTGGAAATCAGCAAGACGTACGGCAGCAACGAGTGGCACGAAGACCTGAAGATGGTGATGAGGAAGTCGACGCAGGGCGAGGCGCACGGCGTCTTCCTCTTCACCGACACGCAGATCAAGAAGGAATCCTTCCTGGAGGACATCGGCAACCTGCTGAACACCGGAGAGGTGAGACCAGGAGAGAGCTGTTACAGACTAACACAATGAATTAGTTCATTTAGTCATAAGGTTAAAAAAAAAACTAAATGATGTTATTCATTTTTAATTGTCACAGTTTCAAATTAAATATTTAATTTGCAAGATAAATATTTACTTGCGAAGCTAAATATTTGTTTAGATCTGAGCTAATATTTCTTTCATCAACTAAATATTTTGTTACAATTTGTATATTTAGTTTTTAAAGTACAACTGTAGTTCCAAACTAAAGTACCACTGTTATTTATTTTCTAAGATAAACATTTAATTTCCAAAATAAATGTTTGGAAATTAGACGTTTAGCTTAATTTCCAAATCGCTAGCTAACAAGCTAAATAGATTGTTAGCTTGTTAGCTAGCTAACAAGCTAACAATGTTAGCTAGCTTGTTAGCTAGCTAACAAGCTAACAACTAAACTAAATATTTAGTTGGGAATTTAATGTTTAGTTTGTATATATATTTACTTCCATAGTAAATATTTACTTTATAAACTAAACATTTAATTTCCAAATTAAAGGTTTAGCTCAGACATAAATACCTTGCCAGCAAAATATTTAACTTTCATGCTCAATATTTTGTAAAATAGTAATTATAATATTTAACAGTAAATTAAATATTTGTCTTGCAATATTGAATATTGAAAAATATTTTTTCAATATTTTTTCCAAATTACAATTTAATTTCCAATCGAAATATTTATATTTCAAACTCAACATGTCATTTTCAAAGTTAATATTTAGCTTACTAGCTAAACATGTAGTTTGGAAAATAAGTCATTAGCTCCACATGAAATATTTAGTTTCTAAATTAATCAACTAAATATTTTATTTTCTGAAATAAACATTTAATTTCCAAGCTAGATATTTATTTTGCTATCTAGTTAAATTAAGTTAATTTAGTGTAGAAGTTAAATCTTTATTTCTAAATGAAATATTTAGCTCCAAATTAAATATTTAGTTGGCAAACTACAAATTTAATTTCCAAACTAAGTATTATTTTTCAAACTAAGGATTTCAAATATTCACCTAGCAAACTAAATATGTATTTAGATTGTTAGCTAAATAGGGTAAAAAATTATAGTTTTGAAAAATTATTGACTAAATAAACAAAAATATTACTCTTAATTTTTTATTGACTTTACAAATAAGACCTATCAAAAAGGGAACGCATGAGTTGAAAGTCGTTGTTTGGCTGGAAGGCTGACATGTTGATGATTTTCCCAGGTTCCCAACCTGTTCGCCGTGGACGAGAAGCAGGAAATCTGTGAGAAGATGCGGGTTCTGGACCGGCAGCGTGAGCGCGAGAAGCAGACGGACGGCTCGCCGCTCGCGCTGTTCAACCTGTTCCTGGAGCGCTGCCGCACGCAGCTGCACGTGGTTCTGGCTATGAGTCCCATCGGCGACGCCTTCAGGGACCGCCTGCGCCGATTCCCCGCCCTCATTAACTGCTGCACCATTAACTGGTTCCAGGTGGGCCGAGTGACCCAATTTCATGACTTTGGTACCAGAACTTTCCATGGGATCTATTGAGTTTGCAGGTCTGGTCTGAAGTTTTACAGTGCAGCAGATTGTTGAATCTTGCATATGTTGATTCAAGAACCCAACTTGGATCCCAGAGGTAATAAACAGGAGCCATAGAAAATTCAAGATGGCGGCCATTTTTCAAGAATTTCTCTTTTCACTTAATTTGCCAATTTTGATTGGGATTTGGTGTCAAATCAAACATACTTAGACCAGTACAAATCATATTTACCGATACTGATTTCCATCCATCATATCATATTTTTATGCTTGTATCGACACTTGAAATGTTTTTCAGTAATACTTTGCTGGAATAATGAGCCTTAAAACTGTAGGTTGGCTGAAACATTTCCTAACAGAACATTTGGTAATCCAATGATATCTTTAATATTTTTACTACTCAATAGTGTTCAGATCAAAAGAGCATGTGCTTCCATTTTGATCATTTCAATCATACCTGGTCTAAAAACAACTTTTCTTGATAATAAACTGGACACATTTCTGCGTCCATCAGCCTTGGCCTGAAGACGCCCTGCAAGCCGTGGCCGATCGGTTCCTGGAGGACGTTGAGATGACGGATCAGTACCGGCAGGGCTGCATCCACATGTGCAAGAGGTTTCACACAACCACTATGGAGCTGTCGGCTCGCTTCCTGGACGAGCTGCAGCGCCACAACTACGTCACCCCGACTTCCTACCTGGAGCTCATTTCCACTTTCAAAAACCTGCTGAGGACCAAAAGAGCGTGAGATGATTGCATCGTTAGGTCTAATATTGCAGCAGTGGTGGGTCCCGCTAACAAGAAATAGTTAGCAGAAGCTAACACTGAAGTGCTAGTCAATGATTCGTTGCATTATGCTAAAGTGTTACACTAACAAGGTATTCAGTGGAAGCTAATGCTAAAGCGCTGCAGCAAAATTGTGGAAGCTCCTGCAAAAGGAGATGCGCTAAATGTTTTCAAAGTTAGCGAAAATGCTACAGTGCCATATTAGCCTGGTATTTAGACGAAGCTATTGCTAAAGAACACAAGAGAGGAAACAGTTGATTGCTAAAACTTCAATACTGTTGTTCAACTTTTGTAAAAATGGTTTTGCGGTAAAATGCTAATGTAGCTATGCTATTAGCATATTAGCAGAAATGTTCCCACCTCTGACTTTAAGCTATTAGGTAACATTTCATCTCAATACATCAGCCATATTTTCTTCCCTCTCCGTCAAGCGAGGTGATGCAGCTAAAGTATCGCTACAAAGTTGGTCTGGAAAAGCTGCAGTCGGCCGCAGACCAGGTGGCCACCATGCAGGTGGAGCTGGAGGCGCTGCAGCCGCAGCTGCTGGTGGCCAGCAAAGAGGTGGATGAGATGATGGTGGTGATCGAGCGCGAGTCCAAGGAGGTGGCCGCCACCGAGAAGGTGGTGAAGGAGGACGAGGCGGTGTCCAACGAGCAAGCCATGGCTGCCAAGGCCATAAAGGACGAATGTGACGCCGACCTGGCCGAAGCCACGCCCATCCTGCAGTCGGCTCTGGACGCGCTGAACACGCTCACCCCGCAGGTAGGAGGCGCCAAAAGGAACCCTTCTACTGTGTAAATCGCAAACGTCAGTGGATTTTATATGACAATATGCTTTCTTTAAATTGCAAATGTTAAGAAAAAAGAAAAAACAAGAGTACATATACATACATAAACAACAACATTTTGTAGTGTAACATCAGAATCTTGATTTCGCTGCCATATTTGTTCAAAAATGAGTTTGAATTCTTTTTATTTGGTTAAATTTTTCCCATGTTTTCTGATTTGTGTGCTGAAATGTGCAGGACATCTCGCTGGTGAAGTCCATGAAGAATCCGCCTGCAGGGGTGAAGCTGGTGATGGAGGCCATCTGCATCCTGAAGGGCGTCAAGCCGGACCGAATCCCGGACCCGGCCGGCTCTCTGAAGAAGGTGGAGGACTACTGGGGTCCGGCCAAGAAGCTGCTGGGAGACATGCGCTTCCTGCAGAGTCTGCACGAGTACAACAAGGACAACATCCCTATCAACCTGATCACCGTCATCCGCCAGAAGTACATCACCAACCCGGACTTTGTGCCGGAAAAGATCCGAACGGCGTCCAATGCGGCGGAGGGAATGTGTAAGTGGGTCTGTGCCATGGACAAGTACGACAAGTAAGAGTTTCCCTTCTGCTCCTTTCTTACCACATGTAACTGAATCTTATCTGTATTTATAAACATCTGTTTTTACCCCTGGTATTTATTTCCTGTTTTGCTTGAAATGTATGGAGCTCAATTGTGGCCATAAAGTTTGCTCCAAATTTATTTCCATCTTGGCTTACATTCTATAGAGATAAACTGAAAAATAAAGTTGGACCTTAAATGGAGTTTTTAAAAAAAATGTTCATCTTAAAAGGTATTTATTTATTTTTCAGTATCAAATCTTTTCTCTTCAGTTTCTTTTTTTTCAGGTAAAAATAACTTTGTAAAAGTTTTGCTCCAACTTCTTTTTATTAAAAAACCCTTCAACCTTAATATTAGTTTTTAATGTTGTCCTTTTAAAATTATATGATAAAATGATAATTTATATAATTAAATATATAATTCCCGATTTTTAAATTTGTGGTCGCAATTTATAGAGCTAAATTGGGGCCATACAGTTTGCTACAAATGTTTTTTGTTTTATTGAAAAAAAAACTTGAATCTGAAAAGTAGTTTTTAACTTTTTTATTTTTTTCAAACTCATTTTCTAGTTTCAACATTATTTTTCAGTTTCAGATCTTTTCCTTTCGCTTTTAATTACTTTCAGTTTAAAATAAAATGAAGAAACTTTTATATTTACAATTTATGGAGCTGAATTGGGGCCAAAAGGTTTGCTCCAATTTTAAATTTTTTAGTTAAAAAAATTCAATATGAAAAGTAATTTTGACTTTTTTTCCATTTAGTTTTTTTTCCCAGTTTGAGATCTTTTTTCCGTTTCAAATCTTTTCTTTAGTTTAAATTTTTTTTAATCAGTGTCAAAATTATTTGTCAATTTGAAATCTTTTTTCAGTTTCTAAAGAGATTTTTGGAGCAATTTGGCTCCGTACAACTCTGTGTAAATAGCTGTTGGTTTTGTGAATTTGCATGCAGAGTGGCCAAGGTGGTTGCACCAAAGAAAGCCAAGCTTGCAGAAGCGGAAGGAGAGCTGAAGATCGCCATGGACGCTCTGCACATCAAGCAGGCGGCGCTGAAAGAAGTCCAGGATAAACTGGCGAAGCTGCAAGAGACTCTGGAGTCAAACAAGAACAAGAAAGCTGATCTGGAGTTCCAGGTCCGTAACAACTGTCACTTTAAAGAGTGAAGCTGTTTGAGCTGCATGGAAACCAGGAATCGTATGGAGCTAAATTGGGGTGATAAAAGTAGCTCAAAAAATTATATTTTGAAGCTGAAAAGTAATTTTGAGTCTAAAAAACAATTCAAAAGGAAACAAAGAAAAGAATGGAAATGAAAATAAAAGTTCTTCACATTCAGGTTTGGTTTTTTTGTTTCAAAAAATGTTTTTGGGCTCAAACTTTATAGATTTATGCCGAAACTATTGTCCTTGTTGCAGTAACTGTTTCCAAACGTTGACTTTGGGTTGGTTTGGCCTGCAGGTGGATCTGTGCAGTAAGAAGCTGGAGCGAGCCGAGCAGCTGATCGGAGGCCTGGGCGGAGAGAAAACCCGCTGGAGTGAAATGGCCTTTAATCTGGGCCTGCTGTACGATAATCTGACTGGGGACATGCTAATCTCATCAGGCATCGTGGCTTACCTGGGAGCCTTCACCTCCAAATACAGACAGGTGGAGGCAGCCAAGATGTCCGCCTGCTGCAGCTAACTCTGCTTTTGAGCTTAAAGTTCTCCCGCATGCTAACTGCTAGCATAGCATTATGCATCCAGCTCAAATCTTTGATGTTTTTTTGTGTGTTTTTTCCTGATTGCTGAAATGTTTCCTCCAGGATCAGACGGAGAAGTGGCTGGAGATGTGTAAGGCCATGGAGATCCCGTGTTCCTCCAACATGTCGCTCACCAGCTCTCTGGGCGAACCGGTGAAGATCCAGGCCTGGAACATCGCCGGCCTGCCGTCGGACAGCTTCTCCATAGAAAACGGCATCATGATATCGTGAGTTCAGAACACAAAGACATTCCCTCTTCTACTCACATTATTTCAATTTGTGTCATAGATCAGCCACCAGAGGGCGCTACAGGCCTGCAGAAAGCTGGAGGGAATATGAGAATTTTAAAAAATTCTTTAAAATTATTGCAAAATCGAAAATTTAAGTTACAATAATTCATTGAAATATTATTTGGCATACTCATCTTTCTGCTTAAATTAAATTTACGGCAAAAAAAAAAGAGTTGTGAAAATTGGAAATTTGCTGGAAAAAAATTAGATTTTTTTATTATTATTTATTTATTTACTTTTTAAGCATAGAAATGAAAAAGAAAATATGGAAAATGTATGAGATTAATCAAAAAAATGTTATTTTTTCAAGCAAAATTTTGAGTTTTCAAACTCAAGTTTGAGTTTTTTTCCCCTTTTTTTAGAACATTTCTGAAATTAATTTCAAAATTGTAGAAAAAGCTGTCCAGAAGCCACTACTGCAAAGGAACCCCTCATGGCTGAAACTTCCCAGAAATCGATGTTTCTTGACATGTTTTGTAGCGTTAGCCAGAAGCTAATGCTGTTTTTGGGTAACGGCCCAAATCAACTCAGAGTAACGTAGAAATGTGAAGTGGAAGCAAATTATACAAAAGATTCAATAATAAAAATGAACAAAATCTGAAACTCTGAATGAAGTGATGGAAAATTGTTGGTCTACTGAATAATTTTCCGTCCTTCTTGTGTTTGTTTATGTTGATCCTCCTCATAAAATCTCAATTCAATCATTTCTGGGGGATTTTTTTTCAAGCAAATAAAGTGAAATAAAAACAAGGAAGCTGTAAATACTCAGCTCCTTTAGACTCAAAGCGTGTCTCTTCATCGCTCCTGACTTGTTGATAAAATGTTAAAGCTTCAGCTGTAAAGAGATGATTCTTTTCTGCTGGATGCCTGCTGTTTGCTGCTATTAGCAGAGAGAAGCTTCAATTCTGCAAAAAAAGAAAAACACAGGTATTATCTGAGCCTGGAGAGAAAACATACCAGGTTGTAGCTGAGCAATATTCAATTTGATAACAGAGACGGAGAAACAAATGTGACAAAAAACAACTGATAAACCTGAAATGCAAAACAAATCTGTGGATGTGACTTTTTTAAAAATAGTTTACAAAGTTTGGGAGGCAGATAAAATCAAAATGAAACCGATGTTTGCAGGTTGCATCACATCCAGGTCCTTCCTTTACGAAATAATGTCATTTTTCTGGTTCTAAACAATTCAGTTTATTTAAATTACTACAAATATTGTCTTAAAGCATTTTACAAAGAGCTAACTTCAATTCAATCCATTTTAAATTCCAACTGTTGCCAGTTATCAGACAGTGCATTTAGCTCAGTTAATTATCCAAACTAAGGCTCCATCTGACGGTTAATATTCTGATGATTAATCAATTAATCAGATCAAACAATTTGCAATTTCTGCAGATATTTTCATGCTAAGGATTTATCTGCAGCTGAAATAATCCTTCTAAAATCTACATGTGAAAGTCTGAGTCATTTCTGCTTCACTCAATCCGGTGATTAGCTTTTGGATCCATTGATCAATCTTTGGAAAGCAAAAATTGCTTAATAGGAGATTTTTTGTTTAGGAGATTAGTTAAGCCAATATTTAAAGACAGGTTCTTATTTGGGTCGAATTACTGCAGTGAGTGTGTTATTCTATCCGCAAAGGACAGTTTTATGAGTCTGTATACTCCAATTAATGGTAAATTGATCGCTAAATTAATTGACAATTATTTCAATGAGTCGATTAATTATGATTAATCATCTTGCAGAGTCAGGAGAAGTAGTCAGTTTGTCCTCCAGTAGCTGATTGGTTGTCTTTGTTTTTGAGGAGCCAATTTGTTCTCTAACACATTATTTTAAAGCGATGGATGGACGGACGGACGGACAGATACAATATTTTATGTTCATGTAACTTGTAAAATCCCAATAAAACACATTTCTGGGTTATTTTATAAAGGCATGCGAATATTTTTGCAAAACATTGTCCTGTGTATGAATCTCTCTCACTCTCTTTTTTCTTGTTCTCTCTCTCTCTGTTCCTCTCCCTCCTTCTCCCTCCCTCCAGTAACGCCAGGCGATGGCCGCTGATGATCGACCCCCAGGGTCAGGCCAACAAGTGGGTGAAGAACATGGAGAAAGCCAACAACCTCCATGTCATCAAGCTGAGCGACTCCGACTTCGTCCGCACTCTGGAGAACTGCATCCAGTTTGGGAACCCAGGTCTCTCCTTCCCCTCATTCATATCTGCAGTTCCATCCCCGGCCACACGGTGTCTCTCTTCACCTCGCAGAAAGCTGCTCTCCTTTGTTCTGGTCTCTGCAGAGGGAAACTGAAATCAGCCACATCACTGAGATGTTCTGTTCAGATGGGCTTTGATTCTGGCTGCTGTGTTTAAAACAGCAGAGAATCACATTAACGCCGTAGACAGAGACCTACATCTGTTAGCATGTGCTAGCAGCTGTTAGCATGTGCTAGCAGCCACTAGCATCTGCTAACGTCCTCAGCAGTCAGATTGAAATCATAGTTTTGGATTTAAAAATAAGGGACATTTTTCACTCCTGATGCAACCTCAGTCCAGAATCCCTTCAATTAAAAGACAAGAAATCTTATAAACAAAAACAAAAACCTACCATTTAACCACAAAACGCTCAGAATCTGGTCAGCTGACCTTTAACACTGAAATGCTGTGTAATTCCTATTATTTATTTACATATTCACCAACTGCAACCCTTCAGTGTTCGTCTCGGGTCCAGTAGGTTCACAGCAGAAACACTCAGATCCACTTTATTTATTCTAACAAGAGAGGAAATCACGTTGATGATTACCATCAGTTCAGCAGCTTCTGCCCCTAAACATTACATAAAATAAAATAAATAACCCTAAACAAAACAATGGCTCCCAATCAGCAGTTAGCAGCAGGTGATATTTGTAAATTAAAACAGCGAAAATGGACATTAATACAAATCATAGCAGCATTACTCATGAAACACTGTAGATAATTAAAAAATATATGTCTAAAATATATGTTGAAATATAATACTTGTAACTCTTGAAAAGAAAAACAAACCACAGTTTCAAACAGCAACAGAAAGAAAAAAGGGGGCGGAGCTGCCGGTTACCGGTTGCTATGGTAACCACCAACTGTCCAAAGCAGCCTAACAGAACCTAAGACATCAACAACGTCTGGAGAAACAACTTTTTATCACCTGTTACACATCCATAATTATGTGAAGTAATTCCTTTGCAGAAACTGCGTTTCGTTGGGCAGGAAATGATGAATGAGACGAACCCTGATTATAACTTTGAGCATTGGTGTTAACATAATTCGCCTAAAAGAAGAAAACGACAGAGAAAGTTGTCCAAAACAACTTGACGAGACTGCATGGCGAGCTGGTCTCAGAAATCGGCGGAAATGCGGTGGTTTCCCCAATAAAACAGGAGACGGGTTTGGCTGAAGCGTGCGGCTGACTTGTGACGCTGAAGCACTAAAGGATGCGGCCTGATGAACCACCAAACAGTAGAACCAGCTGCTCTGAGGAGGAAAAACGCTAAAAAAACATCCATTTGACTGGATTCAGAGTTTTTAAAGTGAGAAACAGGCATTAAAGGACATCAGAGCAACGTCTCTGTACAATTGTCCCCAGAGGGAACAGTTCCTTCCCTGATGGCCTCTTTTCTTATTTCACACTTTTGCACTTTCTTTGTGTTTGTGTGGCAGTCCGTAACGATGTGCCGCTGTTCGCTCCTCCAGCCGGACGGAGCTGTTGTTTCTCCTCCGTAATCATCAGCAGGTTGCTGCTGGGTTGTGTTTGGAAAAGGTTGCCGCTCCCAGTTGTCTCTGGGAGCCGAGTTGCCTCCTGACAGAGCAACATCAATTATAAACGGGCCAGCGTTGGAAACACGAGAACAGCATTATCATACTTAATGTGAAGTCACATTAGCAGTGATGTTAGGGGATCAGCGGTTTCCGAGTTAATGTTGGTCAACTTATTCGTCCTGATAACTAAAATAAGGTAGTAGCTGCTAATGGTAGGCGCCGCTAACTAAAACACTAGCTGCGCTAACACTAAAGCACTACAACGGTAGCAGAAGCTAATGCTAAAGCGCTAATAGAGTTGCAGCAATGTGAGAAAAAGGTCATAATATGAAAGAAAAGTTGAACTGATCCGTAACAATACGAGAAAAAAACAGTCACAATAAAACAACAAAAGTGTTATGTAATACAATAATAAAAAGGTCGTAATATGGGAATAAAGTTATAATCTTATGATAATTAATAATATGGAAAAAAGTTGGAATAATACGAGAATAAACTCATAAAATTATGAGAATAAAATTGTAATGATCCGTAAATGAAGTTGAAATGTTGCTAAAAAAATAAACTTGTAACATTAGCAAGAATTTTTTAAATCTTTTATGAAAAATAACAAGATTTGAGGAACGTTGAGCATCTTGTTCTACCATGGAATCAGTTTTACAAATAGGACATACTTGATCTTAAGCATCAGCATTGAATTATTATCTTGATGAATTGCTAAGCAAACTATTAGCTCTGCTATTAGCGCATTAGCAGATTGTCAGAGGCGGCTTCAAATGTTCCAGATTTTCCTTCTGGAGTATTCAGGCCTGTTGCAGTAATTAATGCAAAAGGAGCCCCAACCCAGTAAATGAGAACAAAAATTCTTAAATTTCTATTAATCTGAAATGCAGGATGTTAAATGTTTGTTTTTGTAAGTCAGAAAACAAAAGTTATGCATGTTTTTCTCAGAGTAATGAATCGATATGAGTTGGAGTGAAATGAGTGACATTACACTGCTCTATCTCTGTGTGAGTCTGTGTGGAAACGTGTTGTGGAGGAAAACCATTTGCTTCAACTGGAGCCGTTTAAAACGGTGCAGCTTCGCCGTTGTAGCGGGTGACGCCCGGATGATGACGATGGTTTGTGAAGACGAGGCGGGTTTTGTGTTCCAGTGCTGCTGGAGAACATCGGCGAGGATCTGGACCCCATCCTGGAGCCTCTGCTGCTGAAGCAGACCTTCAAGCAGGGCGGGGCGCTGTGCATCCGCCTGGGAGACTCCACCATCGAGTACGCGCCCGACTTCCGCTTCTACATCACCACCAAGCTGCGCAACCCTCACTACTTACCCAAGATCTCAGTGAAGGTAAAACTCTCTGGATTTAAAGTCTCTCCTGCAGGACCGGACGACCAGGCTGAAAAGCCTGGCATGACGTAAGGGTTTCATAACAGTCAATATTGATTATTACTGATTGCTTTAGTTTTAAACATCTGAAATGCTTCCAGACTGATGGTGGGACCTTTCCTGTTTTATCCAGTTTTCACTCCATGCCGTTATTTTTTTATTTTTAACCACGTGCAGGCGAAACCTGAAACTGCTGCTGCGTTAGCCACGCAACAGGTCGTTGCTAGGCAACCACAACTTACGCAACTTGGAGAAGCAGCTCTTTTGCACAGCAAAAACAAAAAGTCTTTTCCCAAGTAATTTTGGTCTAGTTTGTAATGAGACAAGACTAACTTATAAGAAACTTTCCAGCAAATATAGAGGCTTGTTTTAAGTTAATAATTCCTTAATATTGATTTAAAAAGTAGTAGCTTCATTGGTAGATTTAACAGGAAACTTTTCCTGTGTTGTAATTTATCTATCAATAAGTTGAAGAAGTTAATTTAAAGTTGTTGCTAGGAAGGCACCAGCTACTCCACTGGTTGTTGCTAGGCGACTACAAGTTACCCAACTGGTTGAATGATGAAAAGTTACTGAAAAGTAAGTTTTGTCTTATTTCAGATGTACTGAGATATTTGCACTGGAATGGAGAAATACTTGGTGAGATTTTGTGATTTTGCAGTGTTCATGCCTCTCCTTTCAAATCTTTATCTGGAAAATGATTCATTTATGTTCAAAATATCAGAGAAACATGATATTCTCTTTAAAATCTTCAATAGTAAATGAGAAACCTCATGTTAGCAGCTCATTTTGACGACAAAAAGGCGATTCTGTCAGAAAGTCTCTGTTCTTTCTGTCTCCCAGCTTGAATATTTTTTTCTTTTTAGGCAAATGTTTGTTATTTGATTACACCGATCATTTTTACCCCAATCACACAGTGGATCATTGTTCTCCCACCCTCTATAATCTGAAAAAGTATTTCAGGAAAAGGAGCATTAAAGTAAATCACATTACAGAGAAGGAAGAGGTTGGAAAGCATTTCAGAAGATCACATTTCCAGCATCTATTTGTAGCAGCTCGCCGCTTTATGGCCGGCTATTAGATTGATTCAGCTCATTTTTCACAACTGGCTCTATCCCTTTCTCTTCCATTTTTGTCTAAATCTTTTTTTGGCATACAGTGTATTAGTGTGAGAGTTTCCATTACACCCATTAAACCGCTTTTCGAAATGCAAAAGAGGGCTGATCCAGTGGAGAAGCGGCTCTTTTCCAATGTGTGAAAAGGACAAACTGAAGATTTATATGAGATCCAAGCTGTTACCACCAGCAGAGTGGGCCCCTCTGCATCAATGGAAATAAAATTAAACCCCAGAGAAGCACACTTCTTATTTAGGTTATAGAGAAGAACCTCCAGGTAAAAGCTAAGAACACCTTTTCACACTAAAAGAACGAACAGTAGCACACTGCAGCGTTATTAGAGGCAATCCGATCGTTGCACCGGATTTATAACGGAGAAAACCAACAAACTTCAGTGATTACAGAGGAAATGTCATGTTGAGATAAGCACAGTGCATTACAAAAGCAATAATGACTCTTCAGTTCAGAACTTTATGATTCCACATCTGCAGGCAACACAAGTACAACATTCAGTGACAAAAAATGAGAAAACAGATGTTCAAAATGTGACAATTGGTCAAAATGGGTTGAGAGCTGTAGTGGCGTTTGAGATGAAGCAATTTCCCCTCATGGATGGCAACCTGCAAATTCCTCAAAGAGACGATGGTTTCTACTGACTGCTGTGGTTCTGGCTTTTCCACAACCTGCTCCAGGGGGCGCTGTTCAGCACCAGTTATCCTGCTTTCAGTTTTAGTAAGATTAAAATGCGATGCGCATTCGGAACATTGTGAATAGACAACAAAAGGAGTAAATTTACTCCACAAAACTCAGACATTTTGAGATTAATATCAGAAAAATTCTAGAAAAACAGGAATTTTAGAGTTTCAAATGTAGAACATTTTTTTATTTTTGAAACTCAAAAAAAATCGAAACTGAGAACTTTTTCTGTTTCCGAGTCTCACGCCAGTCGTCAACGGGAAGGACTTCAAGATGTCTTCTATGGACTGACAATGATTTCTGTGGTTAGCTTTAGCTTCTGCTAATTTTTGATACGCCTTTAGCGGTTAGCGTTAGCATAGCCAAGATTGTTGTTCAGCAGTTTAGTGGAACCATCGGCAATGAGATCTGCTGATTTTGGTACAAACATATTTTCCATTACAACCATGGCAGCCATTATCAAAAATGTTAATGTTAGCATTAGCTTTGGCTAATTGTTTGTGTTTAGAGGTCAGATTCTGATTTTGTGAATTAGTTGAACTTTTTGTTTAGCTGTTCCCACCACTGGCAATAACTGCTGCCGATTTTAGTTCAAACATATATTCTCCATTACAGCCATGGCGGCCATTTTAAAAAATGTTCACGAGAAAAAAGACACAAAATTAATAAAATAAATCTGATTTCTATGGTCCGAAATATGTAGCTGTCATTTGACTCCACAGACACTGATTTGTCAGTAATAATGCATCTTCCATGACAACCATGGTGGCCATCTTGAAAACTCAAAACATGATCAGTAAATATGATTTTTGTTGCCAATCATGTGTGATTTGACTCTAAAACTTTTCATTTACAATAAAAATGGGCAAATTTAGTGCAAAATTAAATCTTCCTTGACGACCATATTGGCAGCCATTTTTCAAGATGGCTGCCAAGATGGTTGTCTCAAATTCTTTTTTTAAATAGCAAGCCCTTAAGAACATCTGTGGGTTATTGGGTTCCTGTACCTACATGTTGCTGGGATATTAAATTATGTGCTGCACTGCTTAGGTCACTCTGCTGAACTTCATGATCACGCCTGAGGGCATCGAGGACCAGCTGCTGGGCATCGTGGTGGCTCGGGAACGGCCCGATCTGGAGGAGGAGAAGCAAGCCCTCATCCGGCAGGGTGCAGAAAACAAAAGGTGCCTTTTCCCTCTGCGCTGCGCCGCCCAACCTGCTGCCTGGAGACTCCAACTGTCTCCAGCACTTACTAAACCAAACTGTGGTTCTTTGTCAGACAACTGAAGGAGATTGAGGATAAAATCTTGGAGGTGCTCTCCTCCTCTGAGGGCAACATTCTGGAGGACGAAACGGCCATCAAGATCCTGTCTTGCTCCAAGGTTTTAGCCAATGAAATCTCAGAGAAGCAGGCGGTGGCGGAGGAGACCGAGCAGAAGATCGATGAGACCCGGATGGGCTACAAACCCATCGCCATTCACTCTGCCATCCTGTTCTTCTCCATTGCTGACCTAGCAAACATCGAGCCGATGTACCAGTACTCCCTGACCTGGTTCATCAACCTCTTCATCGGCTCCATCGACAGCTCAGAGAAGTCTGAAGACGTGGACAAGAGGTAAGCCACTCCAACTCCGCCGCTATGATATGACCTATTATGCTTCCTTGAACAGCTTAGAATAGGATTTATGGGCAAAAGAAAACATGTTTGTTATGTTTTTTAATTATTATTACATTATAAGATTTTCTTTTAAAATTAGATGTTTTAAGGCCTCCTGCCATTTTAAAGCCAAATAAGCTGCAGCTGGCATACAACCTTTACATTCGCACATAAAAATGGCCGACAAGATGCACAATTATACAATCATTCATCTTTGAAAAGCAGAAGTGGAGCCTCCTGCACAACCATCAAGTTGTACAGGGCAAACGGAGGATAAACCAGTTGATCAAATGTGCTGGAGCTCTGCTTTGGTTGCTAGGTAACAGGCTGGGGTTGCTAGGTAACCGTCATTGCCTGCTTATTCAAATTAAAAAGTACTTTATTGATCCCAAAGAGAAATTAAATGTTTTTGTAACTCGTTTAGTTAAAGAGTTATTGTAGATGGTTACGTTATTTTCAGAAGATGTTTTTGAAAAGACTCATTTTCCAGACACCAAAAAGACATTAAAGCTGCAGATTTAACTTTTATTTAAAAAAAAATAATAAAAATTAATATATTTAATCTGTGAAAATTTTAAGCTTCTCCCAGTGCTAACTAGAAACAACCAATCAGAGACAGAAGGCGGGTCTTAGTGCTGTCAATCATCCTCTGTGCAGCGCGGCTCATCTGGCACGCTGCAGCTAGCACAAAATGTTGTGAATCCTAGGCTAGTTAGCATGGCCACCAATGATGGCAGATAAATGTTTTTTTATGTTTCTCCGCCATTAGCACATTTAGCAAAGCATATCTGAGTTGATTGACAGCGCCAGCACCCTCTTCCTGGCTTTGATTGGCTGATTTTGGTTGAGAGAAGTGCATTTCTTCAGACAGCAGTAGAAGCTCTGGTTGTCTGTTTCATAACAAACTGTCATGACACGGTGACAGTTTTATCAAATGTGTAAAAAAAATATGTTTTTTAGTAAAAATTATACACTGAAGTTTTAACTTATTCCTCAAAAACAGCCGGGTGTTTATTTTAAGTTCTTAGAAGCAGTAGAGACCCAAATGGAAGCACAAAAACGTGATTTCTTTCATAATAGATCTCCTTTAAAAACACATCTGAAGTGATTTTAATGCATGGGTTGGGTTTGCAGCGCCGCTCGGTTTGGTTTCTGCTGGAATAATTGTGCTGATTAAAACTGTGACACATGTCCCTGCCTCAGACTGCAGATCCTCAGGGACCACTTTACCTACGCGCTGTATGTCAACGTGTGCCGCTCCCTGTTTGAGAAGGACAAGCTGCTTTTCTCCTTCTGTCTCAGTGTCAGTCTGCTCATGCACGACAAGCTGGTGGGTGCATGCTCACACGCGCATAACGTCTCTGATGGCTTTTCCTATCATGTTTCTCACTGAGTGATTAGGCAACCAGACGAGCACGTTATCCTCATTTTATGGACGACATAACCTAGCATAAAGAGCTCCGACATTTTTACTCTTCAAATGCCTGAATTGGTGTGAATGTTTCAGGTGGATGAGATGGACTGGCGCTTCCTGCTGACGGGCGGCGTGGGCCTGGACAACCCTTTCCCCAACCCCTGCAGCTGGCTTCCTAAGACGTCCTGGGATGAACTCTGCCGTCTGGATGAGATCGAACGTTTCCACAACTTCCGGCAGGATTTCCAGGAACTCCTCTCAGAGTGGAAGGAGGTTTACGACAGCCCGGTGAGGCCCAGCTCGGTCTTGGTTTGCACAGGCCCTATGTTCATGACAGCACTTCACATCGCTCAAACATAGGCAGATTTGGTATCCATGGAAACGCCAGACGAGGCTGGAAGTTGATAAAAAGCATTTTAGCATTTGAGTTTATGCCTAATAAGGGCTGCGGGACAGACATGAATGACCAGGAACCTTCATCAAAAAGCAATTGTATAGAGCTCCAATAGTGCCAAAAAAGTATGTATTTTGGTCTAGTCTCTAGTGTCCAGCATCGAGTCTCTCATGTTTGTTGTTTGTAGAGTCGTTTGTCTCTTAATTCCTGTTTCTACACCCAGGCCCTTCACAGTACCGGCATATTTGTTTCTTACCGTGTTATTTCAGGGTATGACTAAATTTAATTATGTATGTTGTGTTTCTGAGTACTAATTAAGCCGGGATCTAGTTTTTTTTATGATCATGTTTTGTTTTAAATGGATGAGTTTCGGCAGTAAGAGGAGAAGATCTGCTGCCAGATTCAGAGGACATGATCCTCATAGACATGTCTTTGTAATACAAAAGAGCTAAAATTCAATTTTTATCTCATTAAATGTTCTCCGCTCGGTTGTGCCAGTCACATCTATACAGTTTAGATGAGAGAACAGCTGTTAAATCAATGTTTGGTGCACACCAACATGTCTTTTTGCTGCTGCACACACACACATCCCTACACACTCCAAGTTTGATGTATAATCAACACAATCAGCCACAACACTTCTGTCTAATTAGTTCTAGTTTGTTCCAGTTGTAAAATTCACATTTATTCAATCTCAATGTGAGAGCAGCTGTTCAACTCAACACACACAAACACACACACACACAGACATGTTTTTACAGAAATCTTAGGAGATTAGAATAAAAATATGTCCGTCCCCGCCATGGAAACCACGTGCACCTTTATTCCCATGGTGCAACATTCTCAGTTTTCTACAACCTACCTTCTGATATTTCTGTTTGACATGCACAGACTTTATACTTTTCACACACAAAAGTTGGAGAAACAACTTTTGTTGTCTTAAGGCAACAGAAGTTTATCATCAGTTCAGCACTCAGAGTCCAGAGCCAAGAGTCTAGTTTTTAGTGCACCGTCCCTGGTCTCCGATCTCTAGTGCAGAGAGTCCAGCGTCTTTCGTGTCCATTGGCTCGTGTTTGGTCTCTAGTGTTCAGAATCTAGACTATAGTGTTCAGTCTCTTATCTTCTGATATTTCTGACAAATACACATTTATTACGTTACTGGTGTATCTTCTTGTTTTAAAATGTCACTTCTGTCACAAAAACCTAACAGTAATGTGTGTTTGTGGCGGAGTAAAGAGTTGAGACGTGCCGTGTTCTTGGGATTTGTGTTGGATTCTCCCCAGCTGAGTCTGTACGATATCTAGATGTTTTTTTAAATGTGACTGTTTTTGTCCTTTTGCTGTGAATGTTTGCAGAACCCCCATCAGACTCAATTCCCTGGCGTGTGGCAGGATAACCTGACCCAGTTTCAGAAGATGATGGTGATCCGATGTCTCCGACCCGACAAGGTTTGTCCGACAGCGATGACTGAGCGTTTGCTTCACATTGATGAACACTGAAGACGTTGCTCTGCCCCAGATCGTCCCGATGGTGCAGGAGTTTGTTTCAGGCAGCGTTGGCCAATCCTTCATCGAACCGCCGCCCTTCAACCTGAACACGGCCTTCTCAGACAGCCACTGCTGCGCTCCCCTCATCTTCATCCTGTCCCCCGGCTCCGACCCCATGGCGGCGCTGCTGAAATTCGGAGACGAAATGGTACAACCACACTCCGAAAGTCTCAACAAGCACTCGTTTAATGAGGGAACCTCATATGAAGCCACATTTGGTGCAAAAATAACTGAAGTTCAAGTCAGGGTGACAAATAATTTCGTCAAATTTGTAGATAAAAGGCACACTTAAAAAAAAAAAGATCTTACACAGTTTTTTCCCAAATGATCTAAAATTAATATACAGAGCAAAATGGGGGCCATAATATTTGCTTATTTTTTTAAAACTGAAGAAGAAGTAAAACTTAAACATTCAAATTAATTTTGAACTGCTTTCAGTTTCAAATCTTTTTTTAATTTCAGATATTTTCCGTCAATTGCAAAATCATTTTCAGTTAGATTTTTTTTTCTGAATTTTACAATTATTTTAGTTTTTCAGCTTCAAATATTTACTTTCAGTTTTACATTTATTTTCTCACTTTTCTTTTTTGTTTGTTTTTACGTTACAATTTTTTTTCCAGTTTGAAACTTTTATTCAGTTTCATATATATTTTGTCAGCTTATATATATGTTTTTGTTTCAAATCTTCTTTTCAATTACTTTTTCTTTACTTTTTTCAATTAAGAAAAATTGGAGCAAACTTTGTGGCACCAATTTAGCTCCATAATTTGAACAATGTATTTTTCTTTTTCACTTTAAGTAGCATTTCTTTCATCAATATTAAGAAATTATTGACTTAAAACAAGCTTCTGTGAATTATTGAAAAATTATTTATCAGTTAATTTTGTTTTATTTAGAAATTAGACCAAAAATACTTGGTAAGATTTTGCATTTTTGCAGATGATTGTACACTATTAGTAGAATAATTTCATGAAATGTGTTGCTGGTTTGCTCTCTCAGGGCTTTTCAGGCAACAAGCTCACCTCCCTGTCTCTGGGTCAAGGTCAGGGTCCAATAGCCATGAAAATGATTCAGACAGGCGTCAATGACGGCACCTGGGTTGTCCTGCAGAACTGCCACTTAGCCACTTCCTGGATGCCAATACTGGAGAGAGTCTGTGAGGTAGAAACAACCAATGGTGTCTGTGACGTAGTTTTATTCCGACCCGGCTGAGCGGTTGGTGTGCTGTCGCTGAGCAGGGCCTGCTGCCTGACTCCACCCACCCAGACTTCAGGCTGTGGCTGACCAGCTACCCGTCGCCCACCTTCCCCGTCACCGTGCTGCAGAACGGCGTGAAGATGACCAACGAGGCTCCCAAGGGCCTTCGCTCCAACATCGGCCGCTCCTACCTGATGGACCCCATCTCCGACCCCGAGTTCTTCAACAGCTCCAACAAGCCGGTCAGTTCATTGGTGTTTATCAGGTTATAATGGTACTGATAATAGTTTTGTTTCTTATTGTTGTGACTTGTTTGTCTGATTGAATTAGTTTTTACAGTGTGTTTGCTGGTTTACGACTAGTTAAATAATATTATTTAGTTTTAGCTTAGTTTTTACTATTATAAGCCAGTTGCAGTGTGACGTTTAATTGTTTTTTGCGTTGAATCCTGATGCATTGTGTGGCATTGTTGTCAGTTGCTATGGCAACGAGCCTGCGTGTAGTGAGAAAGAAGAAGAATATCAGGTTTTTGAGTTGTTGTTCTGCGTTATTTTCCCTTTTGCTGTGGAGCACTGCATTAAGTTAATAGTACCTACAACTCCAGGTTTCATTTGTTTAACTGTTCTACTGCGGCGGAGCGACATGTAAAAAAATCGTCTTTATGCCCTCCAGTGAGGTGCGCGTGTGCAAAATTTCCAAATGTGAACAGTAACATGCAGGGGCTCCATAATAACCTTCATCCTTTTGTTTGTGTTTGTCCCAGGTTGTGTTCAAGAAGCTGCTGTACGGTTTGTGTTTCTTCCACGCCTTGACACAGGAGAGGAGGAAGTTCGGCCCGTTAGGCTGGAACATCCCATACGAGTTCAACGAGACGGACCTGCGCATCTCCGTGCAGCAGCTGCACATGTTCCTGGAGCAGTACCAGGTCCTGCAGTCACATTTTATTATCTCGCCGCCTCTGGTTCTGACTTAATGAAGTATTTCCTTACATGAGACATTTTCCGAGCTCCTCTTGACATTTTTCCACAAACACTCCAACATTCACGGCGGAAATCGAGAGCCGGGCGATCTCTCTCTTTTTTTGTAGATGGTGACATTTTCAGTGAAACTCTCCTCAAGTTTCTCTGTAAGCCGCTAAAGCGAGAATGCCCAAAATGTGGCCCTTGAAATGAACTTGTTTGGCCCCTGACGTCGAGTGAGGAATGGGAAACAAAAGAGAAAACAATCGACCCAAAGAATTTGGACATTGTCTGTTTTTTTGTTTTTTTTTTCATATTTCCAAAGTTTATTGAATTTTCAAATTATTGCATTTCGAAGTTTATTATGGGGTTTGCAGCGTTCTACAAACAAACGAGACAGTTAGTCCAGTTTATGTCGTCTGTTGTGCTTCCACAAGATACCGTGGCTGAAGAGCTAATTAACAGAGGGAACAGTAACACTAAACAACAACCAATACCAGCCAATACAGCAGAGGTTACGTAGAAGTGTATCAGGAAGCAACACAAAAAACCACAAAAACATTTCCCACACAAAGAAGAGAAAGTTCAGTTTGTTTCAGTTTCACGTTTTCATCTTGATATTTATTTAGCGATTTCTTAATAAGTGATAAAGTGATAAAGCTACTGATTATCTCTGAGAATTGGGTTCACTTTATTTTAATGTTAAATAAACCAAAACATGGAAAATTCCACACCACATTTACATGTTAGATTTGTCATAGTCAAGCTAGCATAGCTGAGCTACTTTCTCAATATAATTTTAAATTTAGAACCTTTTACTGACTTGTGTTTCCAGGACGTCCCGTTCGACGCCTTGCGCTACATGACCGGAGAGTGTAACTACGGAGGACGCGTCACGGACGACTGGGACAGACGAACTCTGCGCACCATCCTCTCCATCTTCTACACGACACAACTAATCGATAACCCCGACTACTTGTTTGACTCCAGCGGGCTTTACTACGTGCCTCCAGACGGCGATGTAAGTCAGACCCACTTCCGGTTCAGTCATTAGCATCATTGTTTCAAAGTGTGAGTGCTCATCTTGTTTTAATGCTGATGTGTTAAAAGATGAAGTATTTGATTATCTGAAAAACTGATATCAAGATATAACTTCACAAATTGCTCCATAATCCTCATTTCAATGCAGACTGCTTTCAAATGTAGGTGTTACAACTTTATTATTATATTTTTAAGGTTTTATTCTCATAATTTTACAAATTTATTTTTTGCAATATTTTATTGTAATTCAAAAAACAAAACAATCTTAATGGTCTGTTGTAAAAACATTCAATGCTGAACTGCAGTCCAGGTCAAAGTTCAGCTCCTTTCTGACGATAACTCCTCTAATATTTCATGTTTCATAGAAAAAGATGCTTTTACAAAGTAACAGATTAAAGATGTAACTTGATTTTGTTCCATTTTTTCAACGTATAGCCCATTTGTTTGTAGTTCTATTAAAAGGTGGATTTTGTTGTTTTTACATCTGTAAAACCTTGCATTTTGCTGAAGGATGTTAGAAAGCCAGTTAATGGCCATCGGGTAAGCGCTGCTTCAGGCCGCGCCGGCGCTTTAAAAACTCCATAAACTCTGGAGTTCCCCAGCAGCCGCAGCCCCTGACCCAGAGTTCGCTCTAACTGTTGATGAGCCACCTTTAAAAAGTCATCAGCAGATAAAATGTGTGTAATAAGGCGCAGCAGGCGGCCGCTGTCACCGACGGCTGATGGATTTGTTAACGCGGCGCTGTCTGCGGCGAGCAGCATTTTATTTGGCATTTTGTTCCGCCGTACTTCACCCCCCTCCAATCACATCTTTTATTCATGAAGTCACATTTACATATTCATTAAAACAAATGCCAGCAATCTTTGTAGCACAGTTGTTTTTCAGTGAGGGTTATTACTGCAGATGTTTTCCGATGTTGCGTTAAAAATGTCTAACCTCTCGCCCCCCGCCCCGCCGCCGTCGTTTCTGCCGCAGTACAACAGCTACTTGGAGTTCACCAAGTCGCTTCCCCTCAACCCGTCGCCGGAGATTTTCGGCATGAACGCGAACGCGGACATCACCAAGGATCAGGCCGAGACGCAGCTGCTGTTTGACAGCATCCTGCTCACACAGGTAACGCCACGCCCCGCTGCGCTCAGATCACCTCAGACAGGTAGATTAAGGAATTATTTACTTTGAAAAAGCTCAGATTTCTTTCTGAAAAGTTACTTGTTAGCTAATTTTGTCTTATTTTAAGTGTAATAAGATGTTTGCACCAAACTACTTGGTGAGATTCTGTGTTGTTGTAGTCTGATTATATAATAAATGTCAAATTATATAGTTCTTCTTTCTTTTTTCATTCTGGCTAGAATAAAAAAAAGAAAGAAGAACTAATCAGCCTTCGTTTTCTCCCCTTTAATTTTATTCCACTACATTAAAATGAACTAAACATTAATATTTCAGTTGACTTTTTCAGTATTTCTGGCTCTGGTGGATCCTGTGATCCCACATCATGATACCGCAGCTCTGAACTCTCAAACCGTTCACTGCAAATCAAATCCAAAGATTTCACATCAACGCCCACTTCTAGATGAAAGAGTCGCTGCTCCTCCTGCGCACTTCTAGCTGATTTATTTCTACGTCCATGTAGTTTTCAGACTCACAGCTGAGTGTGTGTGTTTGTGTGTTTGTGTGCGTGTGTTTGTGTGTTTGTGTGCGTGTGTTTGTGTGCGTGTGTTTGTGTGTTTGTGTGTGTTTCTACAGAGCAACTTACTTCCAAAGCGTCAGACTTTTTTTGGTTGCAACAGATAAATAGACAATTATCTCCAGACGCACCGTGACTCCCACATTTAAAGTTAAATTTAGAGCTCCGAGATTTATTCCTATTAATATTATTCGGCAAGATTAATATTGGCGTCAGTCATGTGTGGACTTCATTAGCATCTAATACGCTCTCATCAGTCTCAATGATCGATAAACAGTGACGCACTTAAAGCGGAATGAGGCAGCTATTTGTCATTCTGCTACTGTAACGCGGCCGCCGCTCGCCGGTGATTATCCATTACTGCTGGCTGAACATCGTGTAGGTGAATGGATAAGACGAAAAGCGGAAGAATCGCAGATTAGAGTGAATAATTATCAGCATGAATGAGCTTCAGAACGGCTGATGAGAGTGTGTCAAATTGGTGTGTGGGAGAAATTGGACGGAAAATGTGAAGCCGTTCTGCTCCGGCTTCCACCTGGAAATAAGAAAATAAAGTTGAAATTAGGAAGAAGCTCATCATGTATGTTTTCGGGATGCAAACAATTGATTTGTTATTAGATTTACATTTCTTTAAATTGATTAACTTAAGGGTGTCCAAAAGTGTGGCCCGGGGGCCGTTTGTGGCCTTTAGACTGATTCTGTCGGGCCCTCAGCTGCAATTCAAAAATGATACAAAAGGAAAAATTACTCCGGATATAATTTTCTCACAATAGAAAATGTAAAGTGTAACACAAATTGATATTATAACCTATCTTTAACAAAAGGTCTAACCATGTTCAACCAGAGATTTTTACTGAAAAGGCGACTTTGATTCAAATCAACTTTGATTTATTTTATTAAACCAAATGCAGCATGTGTTTTAAAAAGAAATTGACCCAAATCCTGTACATATTACTGAAAATAAATTTGTTCAATTGAGCCCAAGAAAAACTAAAACCGAAATGTTTTTCTGTAAATACAGCAAACAACTTTATCAAAAGTTGATAAATTCCAAATCTATCAACTTTTGAAACTCAAAAAAATTTCAAAAAGTCGATTTAAGAAAAAAAATTCTGGAAAATTTCAGAGATTAATCAAAAAATTTCTGGGGTTTTTCTGGTAAATTTTTAAACTTTTCCCAACTGAGAAATTTCCCTTTTTTCCCCCAGAACATTTCTGAAAATGAGTTCCTTTTTTAAATATACAATGGCCTTAATGCACCATTGTAAAAATCCATTTAAAATCTTTGATCTACAATAAATATCTATTAAGAAAATGTAAAAAATCCCTTTTTGTTTGCTATGAATATAAGCCATCTAAGGCAGAGCAGAAGCTGCAGACCTGTTCTGCAGGGCTGCAGTTTGGCCGCCATCCAGCAGGGGGCGCCGCTGGTCATCCTTAAGCGGAGCCAGAAGCAAAGATGGCGGAGAGATCCCTGAGCGGCGAAGAGGATCGGTCCAACATGAGTCCGGTTTGGGACGCAAAAGACCGAACTTTATGCGGTTCTGTCCAGAAATACAAACTGGTGCAGTTTAACCCGAATCTCGCCTCATTTAGCTGCTCTAAGCACCGAAGCAGAATCAACTTTATCAGCTGATTTGCTGCGAAGGTGAGGATTACAGAAAATCTGTCACGTGATGGAAAAAACCGGCAGATTTTGACTTTCATTAAAACTAAATGAGTTTTAATGAAACTTATTTTCATTAAAACAGCAGACAATATTTAAGTGTTAATATCTTTCTGCTTGTTTCACATATTTCATTCTTTCCCTGTTATTTTTCTGTTCAGCAGAAGTTCCTGTTTTATTCTATTTTTTGTTTATTCATCAGTATTTAATACTGCTGACACAAAATTATGTTGAAATGTGATTTTCTTAAATTCAGCATATTATAAAAAATGTAACCTTTTATATTATGGGAAGACGGCCAGCCTTTATCTGTTGTGATAAGTAATAAGTCAGTTAATCAGATGAGAAATGAAAACAAGTTTAGTAACTTCCATTTTTACAATTTATTGTTTTTCTCTTTCTATCAAAATCTGGATGACAAAAGTCTTCAGTTTTATTTAAGAACAATTGTTTATAGAGTTTTCATATGTAATTTTATTTGTTCTCTTTAGTTTTCTTTCTTTCCTTTACTTTTGCGATATTTAAAATGTGTTAAATGTAAATTAGAATTTAAAGGTTATTGATCTTAGAAAAAGTTTTTTTTTACTACCATTATAACATTTGAAGATGGTCTCAAAAATAGAATGACAACAACTTCTGGGACAATTTATCGACCCGAAAAGGTGTTTATTACTTGATACAAGAGAAAAGTCAGGCTTTTAAGAAAAAAGCCGCTTAGCAATGAGATTAATCAACTTTAGATTAACTCATTAATCAATAACTTGCGTCCCCAGTCTGTTTCTTTTTGAGATGTTTTAGTTTCAATCAATCATCACTGTGATGACATAGAAGTTAGACCTTGGAGTATTTGAAGAGGAATACGTGATGTGGCACAGGAGAAGCAGAAAATGATCATTCTTTCCAGAAAGCTGTCATTTTTAATGAGACGCCTCCATGTTCTGATCGCCGCTCTGTGTCTCTGATCAGTCGCGCTCCGGAGGCGGAGACTCCAAATCCACCGACGACATGGTGTTTGAAGTGGCAGCCGACATCCTGAGCAAGCTGCCTCCGGACTTCGACCTGGAGGCGGCGCTGCGGAGCTTCCCCACCAGCTACAAGCAGAGCATGAACACCGTACTGGTGCAGGAGATGGGCCGCTTCAACAACCTGCTCTTCACCATCCGGAGCTCCTGCATCAACATCCAGAAGGCCATAAAGGTTCGCAGCACTCCAGCTTACTGCTGTGGAAATCTTTCAAGTGTGGATGCAAGCATGAAAATTAGCTTGGTCGCTCCTCAGGTCGCATGCTATTCATATTTCCCATTAGCCACGTGAATTTCCAGATGACCTTTGACCCTTTTAAGCCAATTATTGTCATAAAACGTTGCCCATTAGCATGGCTGTGTGACATCATATGTTGAGCTCTTTAAAGTTGTAATATGAAGCAAAAACTGAAACTGAGGACTTTGTGGTTTGTGAGTCTCACAGCCGTTGTCAACTGGAAGGAGGTGAAGCTGTGACACAGACTGATTGGCAGCCATCTTAATGGTTAGCGTTAGCAGAGCTAAGATTCTTGTTGATCAAATTAGTGGAACCTTTTGGTTAGCTGTGCCCAACGCTGACACCAACCACTGCAGATTTTAGTACAAGCATACTCCATTACAACCATCGCAGTCATTTTTAAAAATGTTAGCAGTTAGCATTGGCTTCTGCTTTTATTTTTATTTGTTCAACGGTTTAGCATTAGCATAGCTAAGATTCTTTTTCGTATAAACTGGCTAAAAATCATTACGTCTTATTGATTTTAAATTTGTGAACCACAAAGCTAACAGTTTCTCAGTGTTTCAACACTTTGGCTGAAATCAGATTCTGTAAACATTCAATGATCTACAATCAATTTCATTTGAAGTCAGCAGTGGCAGCTAGTGAAGGAGAAATCACATTTTATTACTAATTATTGTGAGTTTCCTGGACAAAATGGTGAAAAAAAAACCTAAAACGGTTTAGATTAAAGAAATTTTGATTTTTGCTGCAGTTTGCTGCCTGTGATTAAGGCGGATGCTACAAAGACACTAGACCTCCCTGAAAAGCTTGTTAGTGACTAATAAACAGAAAGCAGAGTCTCCATGTGCACCACTCTGTAAATAATAAGCAACATCTGTCCTGTTGGGAACGAAAGGTGAACAACCGTCATCAGGTTTGCTTGTTTGTCCTATTATGTTGTGATTTTGGTTCAACTGCAGCATTAATTATTGCGTGAATATTCCAGCATCTGTGATTATAATTAGCATATTGTTCAGAAATCAGTCAGAACTGACAGCTGCTCCAAAGCTTAATGAATTTAGTGGATCCGTCATTTCAATCAGGCCTTTTGTTTGCTTTCAAAATGTCTCTGAAAGCCAAAAGCTACGAATTAAAGATTTCAACAGCGGATGCTTTAGACACCAGAGTTATGTTATTAAACGAGCCGACAAAGTCATCAGTGGGTTTTTCTGTAATCTCCACTACATTTAAATATGAAAAGCTACTTTTGTATGTACAGAGCAAACATGTTGAAGTCCACAATCGTCAACAGACTGAAGGTAGAGTCTGGATGTGAAGCAGGAAACCCGATTTGGTTAAACGTCTAATAGCAAGTTGCACCTCAACCACAAGCTTTATTGTTTCGGCCATTAGTGAGTTTTTGGGGTCATTCTGGATAATATTGGTTGCCTCATAGTGCTTAGCAAATGCTAATGCTAAAGTGTTACAGCAACATTGTATTTGATTGAACACTATATTGCTGTAGCACACAGTAGACACAATGTCTGTACACCAACAGTGTGTTTAGCGGACGATAACACTAAACCGCTACAGTAGCATTGTGTTTATGGGAAACTAATGCTAAATGGGACACTAGCATAGAATTAAGTGGAAGCTAATGCTATAGCGTTGAATACGTCCACATCAATCACACATGTGTTGCAAGGCAGTACATGCTTCTCAACGGGGTCAAATTTATTACACACCTACATGAACGGTTGGGCTTGACCTTTCACCCCTGATTTCAGTTGTATATTTATTGATTATTGCTAACTTTGTTGCTGATTTTTCCTAATTGACCACAGCAGGGTTTCGGTTTCAGAAATATTTAAGTCTCTTTACTGTAGATCTGCAGCAATGCATTAACCTTTTTTGGAGGGGAAATGGAACTCCAAAATAAAAGCACGAACATAAACATCTAATTACTTGAACCAAAACTTCAACACATATGTTGAACTATTTAACTGAAAGTTTACTAAATACCCAAATGAACATGCTCATATGTGCGTGTCGTCCTGCAGGGTCTGGTGGTGATGTCAGCAGAGCTGGAGGAAGTCGTGAACAGCATCCTGAAAGGTAAAATTCCCGGCATGTGGATGAACAAGTCGTACCCCAGCCTGAAACCACTAGGCGGCTACGTCAACGACTTCCTCCAGAGACTCAAGTTCTTACAGGTGCCTGAAAGCTCATCAACTGTTTCTGTTAACAGGAGGAATGTTTTTATAGAGTTGTGATATCAGCATAAACAGCTGAGCCCAGGGCTTCAGCAGAGGCAGAACATTTTTTCTGTGTTAATAATGAATGAGGAACAGCCGCGCAGTGAGGTGTTTGCACTCGACTCTGGGAATAACGTTGTTTCATATTTACAGTAGAGCATCTTCTGATGCATGATAATTACATTTTTCACATGCAGATACAAGAATTTCAAAAAAAAAAAGAAAACCACAGCCTCTGAAAAATTCAAGATGGCAGCCATTTTTCAAGATGGCCGTCAAGGAAGATTTATTTTTACGCCAAATTTGTCCATTTCAAACACACATGAGTACTTTTAACGTCAAATCATGTATAATTTGTCAGAAATCATATTTACTGGTGGTGTTTGGGTCTTTTAAGATGGCCGCCATGTTTGTAATGGAGACTCCATGGTTAGCTGTTCCAGTGATGGGAACAGCTAACCAAAATGTTTCACTAAATTGCTAAACTAGAATCTTAGCTCTGCTAGTGCTAAACCGCTAACCATATTAAAAGTTATTTAAAAAATGTCTCAAGACGACTGTCACTCGTTCTGTCACACGTCTTCATCTGAATCCAGTCATCCACTGGTGCGAGATTCAAAAACAGATTTTGCTACATTTTGTTACTTTAAAACCAAAGACCACAGTGGAAAACATACAATGTGACATAAAGTTCAACCAAGTCATCATAACAGGTAAAATGTTATTGCAATAACTGATTTAAAAGGATCAGAAAAATGCCCGTCATACTTGAATTCAATATGGGAATAATGAAAAAACGTTTTGTTTGTATCCAAACTGGAAATATTTTGACAGTAAAATGCTGCACTAATCTGAACCTGCTTAAGGATGCAACACATGAGCTGTTATGAAAGAGGGAATGTACCACCCAGGAAGCCCCATGACGGGGAGCGAGCCGGTCCATCGGTTCATTCCCACAGCAGGAATCCTCCCTCGTTACGCTGAAAGGATTCTGTGTGTGTTGGCGGACAGGAATGTCTGCGTGACTCCTGACCTCTGAACTGCAGAGTCACGAGTTCCTTACCTCAGAGAGAACCGCCGCTGCCACCGCCGGCGGGACAATGAGGGACCACAGAAAATCTGGTTTTAAATAATAGTGATGTTATTTGCTCAATTACCAGTTTAATAACAAAAATAAAGTACTTTTAGTGTCAATTAATTGTGAAGTTAAATGTAATTTAAATAAATATGTATACCTTTTTGTTTTTAAACTTTATCATTTTTAATCAAAGCTATTAAGCTTGATTGTGGAGGGTAAAGGTCAATATACATCGCAACAGACGCATGGTCAGTTCATTTGATAGAATATTCACTGAAGTTCGATCCAGAACCGAACAGCATTCTGGGAGATTAAGGCAGAAGAAAGACTTTAGATGCTCACAGCTAGCTTAGCTTATTGGTGGATTCGACTAATTCTTCCTCCCTCGAACTTTGGTTGCCTGGCAACAGCAGCAGTTTCGAGTTTCCTCACAGAGACTTATTAAGGCTTATTAAAAATAAAAACCGCTGTGACGTGGAAACTGGAGAAAGCAGAAAAGGTTACGCCAACAGTTGCAGTATTTTAACACATTTAAAACAAATCAATAATTATCAATATCAACTGATATGAAACGCTTGAACTGTCATGTTTTCAGCCTACTGCAGACTCAAGTTTCATGCTTAAATTATTTTATCAGTTAAACCAAATTTCATTATTGTGACCAGATGTTGAGTATTTAATCTTAAAGAAAGCTGTAATCTTTTAGCAGTTTGCTCATAAGTATTTTTATTTAAACGTTCTGCCACAGCCGTTGATCTTGATGAGGCCTGAAATGAAAATGATTTTCGTCGCCCCTGAACTGGGCGGTTCGACCCTGAGCAGTACTGATCGGTGAGTCCATCCTCTTGTATTTTGGTTGCGTGTAACTGCGTTTCCTCTCTTTGTTTTTCAGGACTGGTATGACCATGGTACGCCTCCCGTTTTCTGGATCTCCGGGTTCTTCTTCACCCAGGCCTTCCTCACCGGCAGCCAGCAGAACTATGCCAGGAAACACACAATTCCCATCGACCTGCTGGGCTTCGACTTCCAGGTCCTGGACGACGGTGAATTCATCGACCCCCCAGAAGACGGTAAGACGGCTAGACGCAGGCTGACGGCCTCGGCAAAGCTGCGACTTTTACAAAATATATTCTTAAACTGTCTCTGTGTGTTGAGACCCATGAATAGACTTTGCTCCATTGCCTTCTCCCAGTGCTTCCAAAGTTAAATAGAAACAACCAGTCAGAACCAGGAGGCGGGTCTTAGCGCTGCCAGTCACCCTTCTGTAGCAATGCTAGCATAGCCTGTCATGAATGCTCAGTCTAGTTCGCATGGCCACCAAAGATGACGGATAATTGTTGTCCATCAATAATTAGATTTATTTTCATAATTGATCTTTTCAGACTGGCGTGCAAAAGTCACATATGAGTAAACAATGTGGATTTAGGTCACATTTTCCTGCTGTGTGAACGTAGAATCTGATCTGCTGTCAGGTGTTTACGTCCACGGTCTGTTCCTCGACGGCGCTCGCTGGAACAGGGACACCAACCTTTTGGCAGAGTCGTTCCCCAAAGTGCTGCACGACTCCATGCCAGTGGTGAGGCGCTCACACACACACACACACACACACACACACACTGAATCTGAGTTAAGGTTGGTGAGGTTCTACAGATCAACAAACTTCTGAATTTATCACACCGGTTTGCAAAGAATGCGCTTAGCAATTGTCAGCTTGTTGTGTTGTCGCCACCTTGTGGTCATGTGGTTAGCAGCGTGTTATTACCTGGTGGCAGTCAGGCTCTCCAGGTTTACGTGATTTTACAACCTCAAGACATTCAAAATCAACATTTCCTCACATTTTTAAAATTAAATTTGCTAATTTTCCGGGGTTTTTTTAAGGTTGGCATTAAAGTTGGTAGTAGGGTTGAACTGGGGTTGGTAGTTGGATTGGCACTAGGGTTAGTACTGGGATTGGTGGTAGGGTTTGTTTAGGGTTAATGCTTGTAAGGTGTTTGAAGTTGACTGTGAAAAAAAGTCTTCACACCCCAGATGCAGCGTTACTGAAAAGAATTGTTGCAACAAAGGCAGTTCAGGTCTGCTTGTCGTTGCATGAAGCTGCAAGATGGAAGTTTATTTTTCTGCTGCTGTTAGTGTCCCTGGGTTCAGCGCTGCGTCTGGACCTGCAGCGCTGCGTCTCCTGATTCTCTCCAGTTTGTCTCCCAGCCTGCGGGAAGCCGGCCATCCCCTCACTGTTCAGCCCGACGTGGATCATCAGAGCGGAAAGACGAAGCTGAGAATTTCTTCTTTCCTCTATCTCCTTTCTCTGAATATGAATAATGCAACAGCCTCACTTGTTAAATATTCAGGCATTTCAGGGCATCTTATTAACAAGAACAGAACTTCATTAAAATGTGTTTATTATTTGTGCGGGTGAAAAAAAGAAGAGGAACAGCAACTTTGAAATGTAAATGTGCGCCAAGACCCCCGCTCTGCACTGCTCAACAAACCGCTTTTGTTTCACTCTAAGATGTTTTTTTTTCTTCACTGGCCCAGTTTATCTCTTTTGCATAAGCAGAACTTCATAATAACTCCAGGGGATTCGTGCTTTTACGAGTTCACGTCCCCAAAGTTTCAATTTGTTTGTGTTTGGATAACAAAGAGATTCAGGTTAGTCCCTGCTGCTCCGTCCAGACCCTGAGGTTCACTGAATTACCCCACCGGGCAAATACGATTGGAAAACAGCCCAGAATGGGGCACAAACTGCAGAGTGGTGGCACAATGAAATCATCATTTCATCTGAAAGCACTGCAGTCTTGGATTTGATATTCACGTTTTGGCTGAATGTTCTTTGTAATCTTTTTATGAACAAAATTCATGAATCTGTTTCGCACGACGGCGCATTTTAGATAGAAAAGAAATCATTTCCTCTACCAAAGTGATTGTTTTAGATTCATTTTACAAATTGTCTGAAAAAAAGTGGAAATTTCTGAGTTTGAACAATCACAAATGGTCAACTTTTGAAACTCAAATTTTCATGGATTTTTTATTTTTGACATTTTAAATGAGCAATTTTCAATTTTTTTTCTAAAAAAAATTGCACTTAATCTCAAAAACTGTTTCTACCAAAGTTTTGACTTTTCAAGTCAAAAAATGTCATTAGTTCATTTATTTTATAATTTTTTACTTTGCAAGCTCAGAAATTTTCTATTTTTACTTTTTTTCTTGAAAATGTCTTAACTGCTGTAGATCTGTGGTTTACTTGCTAATATTTATGTTCTCACAATTAGCCTAATTGTATAAAACTCTGTTAGCACATTATGCTAATTCTATTCACCTCAGCAACTTAAAGTGAAACATGTTAGCATTTCTGTCACCAGATCTCAAGGCGAGTCAGTCCCCGCCCGCTTTGGCCACGCCCCTCGTTAGCGCTCCTCGTTAGCGCTTCTCGTTAGCACCCCTCCTTAGCGCACTCCTCACTCTCGGTCTTCTGCTCTGTAGATGTGGCTGAAGCCCATGAAGCGAGTGGACATTCCTGAGAGGATGAGCTACCTGTCTCCTGTCTACAAGACGAGCGAGCGGCGCGGCACTCTGTCCACCACCGGACACTCCACCAACTATGTCATCGCCATGACGCTGAACACCGACGTCCCCGCAGAGCACTGGATCAGACGAGGCGTCGCTCTGCTCTGCCAGCTCAACGCGTAGCTGCAGCTTTGTTTCAGTTCCATTGTGTAAATAAAAGTTGAATGAATCCATTTAATTAGATCCATCTGGCCTTTGTCTTTACTGAAGACGGGATTCACAGTATCGACCCTTTGCAACTGTTAACCATATTGAGCCGCCATGACGTCGGAAGTGAAGGACGGGAGTATTGCGATTATTTCCCCAAGTTGTTTTTGTCAATAGAGCCACAGCATCTACTTGGAATCAAGAAAATTTTTCTGAGAAAGTAGCAAACCTCGTTGGAAATGGAGAGCTTAGAAACAAGCTACCTTCTCCCCACGGTTGTGTTCAGCGTCTCCCTTTTCACCAGGGCAGACTTAAAAATTCACAAAAGTCAAGGAGTTGCTATGACAACAATAAACAAGCTCATCTCATTCCGATCTAACTAGATTACTATTTTTGAGTTCTCTACCCACCTGTGTAAAACTAAGATAAATATCTAGGATATTTACTGAAGTACTTCCTGTCAAACTAGCTTAGCTAATGTAGCTTTTATGTGCCAGCTAAGACGGACATGTTTCTTACAACTTGTACTCACCAGTTATTCACACTGAAAGTCACGAATCCGTTTAAATATTGCTTGTTTAAGTGGATTTGTTTGTGCTGCACTGACTTGATGTTCACCAGCCAGCAGATCAGCAGCAGCTTGTCCACATGTTGACATGTTTTCCTTCAAGATGGCGCGGATCACTTCCGGTTCAGACGGAAGTGATCCCGTCAGACGGTTGATCTGCTGCTTGTATAAACCACAGGCTGCAGATCAACACCAAACTCATTAAATGTGAGCTGCTTTCAAAAAGAGGTTTGTGTTTTACAGCAAAGTGCAAAGAAAAAGTTTGACTGGATCTGAAGTTCTGTGAAAAGTAGGTGAGCTAAAGATGAGCTTATTCCCAAATCTAATGAATTTAAAGATGTGAGAAGTTATTTTAAAAAATACTTTCAGCTTTCATTCAGTTTTTAGAACAAGTTTCACCAGTTTCATGCTCGGTAACATTCCAGAACCACAGCTTGTTAATGTTTAATGTACGAGGCCCAGATTCTGTCTGTTCTCATTTGGAGGATTTTCATCCAGTTTTTAGGGCATTTCATTACTGGAGTCTAGACGTCTGTTAAGTTAGAGTAATGGCACATCCCAAGTTTTTTTTATGTTTCACACCAAGAACATTAGTTGATGTTATTCACACCCTTTGAACTTTTTCACATTTTAGGACAGTTTTGGTCTCACCGCTCCTGAGGACCCAGAGCGTTCCTAAGTATTTCACCAACTCAAATTTAAAACTTTTTAAAACCTTTACTGAATGAAATTTAAGGCTTGGTTCACACCAGAAATGTAAATAATGACATTTTATATAATAATGGGCTGTTTTTTTTTCACTCAGAATGAGTTGGCAACAGAAGTGAACCAGTTTTAATGTGACATGAGAGCTACACTGCCCCCTATTGGTTTGGCATATTCATAGTAATGCTGAGGGCGATTTGCTTCATGTGGACGGAAATGTTTCTGAAAACAATCCTGTCTGTAAAATATTATTTTAAACAACTTCTGACAGCGTTAAATATTTAATTTAGTGTTATCAGAATAAAAGAAGCCAAATAAAAAAAGCATGCCATACTTTTCAGATCTTTATTTGAAAAAAAAAAAAAAAAACAGAAGAAATGCAAAATTTTCCTTTCAATTTTGTTTGTTGGTCATAAAATCCCCTTAAAATAAAGTCTGTGGTTGGAATGTGAGAAAAAGTTGAAGGGGTGTGAATACTTTAGGAAGGTGCATCTTTAAAAACACTGATTTGTATTTAACATCATAAAACCAGAACCTGCATAATTCAGCATCTTCCTTTCTCTTTATTCTTCTTCTTCAGGAAAACGCACCAACAGGCGAACAGCGACATGTTACATTTTATACCTTACAAAAACAAATATACACATAATAAAAAAAATAATGATGATCAAAGCGTTTTCTTCTTCCGGCCAATCAGCAGCGAGGAATCCCTGGAGCGGAGTCCATGTTTGTCCAACAGAATGAGATGAAATGAATCGAGTCCAGATTACAGTAAAAACATTCAGGTTCTGCTGGAACGGATCCGGGTCGGTTCACTCATTCACACAGTCACTTCAGTCGCTCGTTGCCTACCAAGTATTTGACCCATACAGTGGCTGCTTACCTAGTTTAATGTATTTATTATGGAAGGCCATTTCTGTCAAAAATGACAAAATAAAAGCCCAACAGAAGGTCATAAGTTTGATATAAAAATTCCAAATTTCAACAGTCAAAGTCATGATTTTTGAGACTGAAAGCCAGTTTCAGGAGAAAAAGTCATAATTTTGACTTTCAAAGCCAATTTTGAGACTTTGAGTCAACATTTTGAAATAAAAAGTCAATTTCAACTTTAAAAGTCATACGTTCAAGTTTCTGAAACAATTTTGAAATAAAGTCGGAATTTTGACTTATTCTGACATTTATGACTTTAAAACTCAATATTGGGCATTTATGTTTTTCATGGCAGCAATGGGCTTCCATAAAGCAAAGTTTGCTACATATTTTCATTCAGCTTTACAGTGGCTTTCAAACGTTTACACACTTGGTTTTATTTTTAATTTTACACTTTGCTGTAAAAATGAGAATTCACAGCCTTAGACTGAAATAATCTTTTTGTCTCTTTTTGTCTTGGTGAAATTTACCTCAAATTAAAAAGAAAAAATATTTTTATCCAGAATTATCTTGAAAAAATACAATTTCCTCATTTTATAACCACATTTTGTTAATCATTAGGAGTCTGAGAAACAAACTCCCTCCAGGTTTTTATTTCCAGTTCCATGTATAGAAAAGCAGCCAAAGCATGATGCTGCCACCACCGTGTTCACTTGTGAGCATCATGTTTTTGTTTTTAGTTGAATTGTGCAGATTAGTCACATAAAAATCATTAATCTGATATTTTGAATTAGTTGTGTTGACTTGAGAGCCACTGAAAATTCATTAACTTAAAAAAAAAAAACTGATGAAGGGATGAAAAGGCCGTTGCTGAAACTTGGTGAACGTTTAAAAAAATGCCTTCACATGATGAGTCCAGTCGGTCCTCGTTAGCGTCTCCATGATTCAAACAGCATGAGGATGATTCGCCGCCGGGCGGGACCAGACGGTGATGTCACACAGTGACAGGATAGTCATGAACGCCGCGTTAGCTTATGCGCTTGTGGAATGTGATGAAGATGGCGGCGAAACTCTCAGACAGAAGAGCCTGGAATGACCAAAACGTTTCTTGGCGGCTTCAGCGTCCAACAGAAACGCAGAAAATCTGCATAGATCAAAACCAGGAATAAACCGCAGCAGAGTCAAGTTCACAGCTTCAGGTTGGTTCTCTATGGAGATAAATTGGTGCCATAAAGTTTGACCAAGAATTTTTTATTTTAGCTGAAAAACAACAAAAAAAAAGAAAAGAAAAAAAGTTTAATCTGAGAAGTATACCTTTTTTCCCAATTTCAAAATTGTTCTTTATTTTGAATTATTTTTCAGTTTCAAAATAATTTTTAGTTTTACATCAATTTTTAATTTTCATATTTTGCATTAAATTTTGGGGGGATTTCAAAATCCCCCCCCAAAATTTTTGATTTGAAAAATTGATTTTCAAATCAATTTTTGGTTTTATTGGTTTATTTTTTCAGTTTTCAAAAAAAAAAATTCCAGCTTAAATTTTTGGTGCAAACTTTATGGCTCGTATGTAGCTCCGTAGCTCTCATTAAAACATTTATGTATGACATGGAAATCATTGCAGTTTGGCTCCAGATCATTACATCCTTTCAGAAACATGGCGGACAGCTGGACATGCTAAAGCTAACGGCTCGGGCAGCAGGGCTGGGCGACACCTCGCCAAAATAAAAGCAACTATTTCTTTATACCAGATCCAAGTTTAACAGATGCTTTTTGCTCACTTTGTTTTCTAAAACCATAGGAAAATATTTTCCAAAAGTGGCTTTGAGAATAAAGTCATGCTAGCAGATCAAGACGCAATTTTACCAGAAAAACGTCTTAAAATTTAAAGAAAAAAGGTTTTAATGTTATCGGTTCATTTTGTCCTTTATTTGAAATAAACTCAGTTGCACAATTGTTTCAAAGTTCTGCTACTAATTAGAATTTGATGCTGATGAGTTAAAACATGACGAGTTTCTTTTACTGATACAAAAGTATAATTTCACAAGATGCTCAGTTTTGTTTTTATTCCTCTAATTAGAGTTTTAATAAAATTACGACTTTATTTTTCTATTATCACAAACTTATTCTGGTAATTTTACAATTTTATTCTTGCGTCTTTATTGTATTATTTAATTATTTCCGTACATATTTGTTCTCATAATTTCAAACTAAAATCCTATATTTCATCATCGAATTCTAAATAAAGTCCAGATAAACAGAAGCTGTAAAAAATGCTTTCGAAACAAAATGTCCGCTGAACTCTGGAACAAAGGATGTATTGGTGAAAAAAATCCAGATTTTCCACAAAAAACTTTATAAACCAAGAAACCAAATTGGATTTATCGCCCAGCCCTGTTTGGCGGCTACTCTACCGATCCAGGTTCCCGACGAACCCAGACGACGAAAAAACACGACATATTGTGCGGAGGAATGTTTCTGTTCCCGTCAGGATGCGGCGTGATGACATCAGCAGGTGGGACTCAACGAAGGACAAGACGACGACACAGATGGGCGTTGTGCTTCGTAAACATCACCAGCAGCACGACGCGACACGCAGACGAACGGAGCGCATGCAGGACGGACGCAGGCGCTTCCGGCCGCTAGAACCCAAAGTCGAACACGATGCGGTCCTCAAAGATGGCGATGAGCAGCATGATGGCGAAGCCGGTCAGCATGCCGACGTTCTGCAGGACGAAGTGGCCCAGGTGGCAGCGTTTGTGCTCCTCGCTGTCGCCATGCAACATCTCCGGCAGCTGGAAACGACAGATTGATGGCATCCATTTTATACATCATGTAGCAGCATGTAGCATCGTGTAGCTACATGTAGCGTCACATTGAATCGTTTAGCAGCATGTAGCAACATGTAGCTACATGCTGCTACTCTCATCAACCAATCAGATGCTCCAACTCAGCATCTGATTGGTTGATCAGCTCTGCATGACGACTCCTCATTAGTTATTATAGCTAAATAATGAAAACTAAAATAGAGAAATCACTTTTATAAATAAAAATAGAACTGGAATATATTGTGCCTTTATCAAACTAAAACATATCAAAATCCTTAATTTTTGTGTTTATGAATCTATTGTTTACAATCTATAACTAAAAGCTAAAAAACTAAATTAAAACTAATAATTAGTAACTAAACAGTGACTAATAATGACTGATAAAAACTAGCAAACTCAAAACAATTATTAAAACGAACAAAATTAGACAATCAAAATGTCACAAATAAATAAAACTCAACTCTAAAGAAAAACCCAGAACTATGATAACCCCGGTTAGAGGTCAGAGGTCAGAGTGGCCTTACCATGTCCACCAGCGCCACATACAGGAACATGCCGGCAGTGATGGCGAAGATCCAGTTGGTGACGTTGTGCGTGTACTGGCCCACGGCGGTTCCGATCAGCATGCCGACGTACGCCATGAGGGCCGACAGCAGGTTGTAGACGATGGCCTGCTTCACCGACATGCCGGCCTTCAGCAGGACCGCAAAGTCCCCTGGAACCGCAAACAGCCCGTCAAACCACCAGATAAACTACCAGATAAACCACCAGATAAACCACCAGATAAACCACCAAATAAACTACCAGATAAACTACCAGATAAACCACCAAATAAACTACCAGTCAAACCACCAGCCACAGCTGAAAATATGTCACTTTCTATGAACATTTATACACAGTTGAAACCAGATATTTATGTCTGAATTCTGAGGAAACAGTTCATGCTAACTGAATGCTGGGCGATAAATCAATAAAAATATATTGTGATCAATAGTTGAGCAATATCAATAGGTAATATTTAGTCGTTTCAATGAGTTCAGATCCAGAACTGCAAGGCATTCTGGGAGATGTGGGCAGAGGAATCTCAACCTCTCACGGCGGCGAAGCTAAGTGGGCGGAATCAATGCGCTCTCTGGTTGCCTAGCAACGGCCTGCTGGGTAAGAAGCCGTTTCAAGTTCCCCCTAACTTTGGTTACCTAGCAACAGCCTTATAACTGCTTAAAAATTAAAAACAGCTTCGTGGAGTAAAAACAGTTTGGCAGAATTTCAGATCTTTAAACAAAAAAGTAATCAATAATTATTAATACCAGCTGATAGGAAACGTTTCTATTGCTACAAGTTTTTCAGCCATCTTGTTCAGCGCTATGCTAACATGAAGCCAACATGGAGTCCATTTCTGGCGCTCAGCATCTCAGGACCTGATTTATTTTGTGTTATGGGAGCCATAGCAAGAAGCTACTTAGAAAATATTATTTCCACTTTAAATATGAATTATGTTAAAATCCAGTATTTTTGGGAAGATTATATGCAACTATTTAAACTTTTTTAAAGCAAAAATAAAACTTTAAAGGTGATTTTAGGCAGTAAAAATCCCTAAAGCCCAGGAAGGTTCTGGTATTCCTGACACTTGGATCCGTTTCTCTGTTATTCTGTGTGATTGCGCGACGCTGCAGCGTCTGGCCTCTTCAATCATCGCCGGGCCAAACGCAGGCGCGGCCGAGTTTCCGTGGAAACGCCCTGGATCTGGAGGTGGGGGGTTGGCCTACATTTCCTGTAACGGCGTCCTCGTTTCCTCGCTAATTACACGATGAATACATTATCGCTCTGCTCTCCTTCATCAATCAATCAGGAGGAAGAGCGCCGGCTCGCGGTCTTCCTCACTTCCCCTCCCCCTGCCGCCGCCGCAACGTCTACCGCAATTAACGCACCCATCACCGCCAAATTAGCCTCTCCGTGTGCGGCTGAAGAGCCCTCAGCGCTGTGACGGTGTTTTTCCGCCCAGATGCGGTAAGACGAGCCGCTCTGGAAGCGATCGGCTGATGAGCCTAAATCATATTCACCTCTTTAGTGATCAATAAAATGACTGTTTTTTCCAGATTCAAGACATTTTTTTTACTGGTGCACAAAATGAGCCGTGCATTAACGTCACCTGGCTCAAAAACAACACAGTGCATGAACTCACAACAGATTACGGTATCGCTTTGAAAAATATTGATGATCGATCCCAGATTCAGAACCACTGAGCCACAGGAAACCGAAGAGCGAATTCTGGACGTTTCTATAGCGTCCAGATCAATATTGTGATTTCTTGTCTTATTCTGACTTTTTTCTTCTATTATTACAATTTTATTCTTATATTTTGACATTTTATTATGTCAAATTATTTCAAATTCCTGCTGTACGACTTATTCTCGTAATATCACATTTCCTACATGACTTTTTGTTTCAATATTACCACTTTTTTGTCTTTAGCTGTAAAACACACGTGTCAAACAAGATGGCCGCCGTGGAGCTGACGTCAGCTTTGGAAACCCACTTGGTGGGACAAAATCCAGACGATCCTTTCTGATTACCCTGAACTCACCGAGTTCATGAGGTAGTTCATGGCAGAAGACGGCCACCGACGTGCTGATGCCTCCCGTTATGTTGGAGCTGAACGCCGCGCCTGCAACCAGAACAAGTTCAGCCAAACTTCACGTCAAAACATCAACAAAACATCAACAAAACATTACTATTTTCACCATTTCATTCAATCTACTGAGTCAATAATCTGTTATTTCCATTTAAACTTTATGCTATTTAAAGTGTTTTCAAACTCAGACAAAACGAGTCAGTCGGCGCCTCAATGCGAGGAAAGTCGCAATAAAGTCATGAAATTATATTATAAGAATAAAAGTCGTAATATTGTGGCAAAATAAGAGTATGAAAAGTAAGAGACGATAAAAAAGGAAAAAGTCTTAATGTTGCGATAAAGTGAAGTCATAAGAGGACAAAGTTAACAGAATAAAGTCGTAATGATACTAAAGTAAAGTTGTAACAGGTTGAAGTCATGATGTGAAATGTTGCCAGCTGTTCTGATGCGTCGCCCACCGATCGCCAGGCCGTCGCTGAAGTTGTGCATCCCGTCTCCCATGATGACCATCCAGGCGATGCTGGCGATGCCGGCGTCCTTCATCTCCTGGTCCGAGTGGCAGTTCCCTCCGTGGGAGTGTCCGTGTCCGTGTCCGTGCTTGCGGGCCTTGCGGCCGCCGTCGGCGCCGGGCGCCAGCGGCGTTTTGGTGGTGGGGGAGTCGGGCGGCTGCAGCTCGCTGAGCTGCGTGTCGTTGTGCGCGTTGTCGCAGGAAACAGCGGAACTGTCCGGGTCTGAACGGAGGAGGACGAAACGTCACAACCAGGAAGCAGAAACACGGACCTGAGCGTCTAAACCTGGGGCGCGTGGGCCGTATGTGGCACCTCAGCTGAGAGCGTTTAGTTTTAAATCACTGCAAGATTTTTACAAATTAAAATGATATTGGAGAACGATTGAGGCTTTTATCTAATCATCCATATTCTCTTTCATTTCCGAGTTAATTAGTGACTCAAAACAGACTTTGGTGCAATCAAGTCTGCTTCTAATTAACTTTTTAAAACTCGTTAAATACAGAAAGTATGATCCAAAACATGTCAAAAATGTATTTTTCCCCAAAGAAAAATGGAGAATTAATCAAAAATAAACTGAATTACATGGATAAGGTCAAAGTATGAGACATAAAGTCGTAAAAGTATTAAAATAAAGTGGAAATAATACGTAAACAAATTTTATTTATTTTTACATCTCATAATTTTCTTGCTTTTATTTGCTTAGTAATTAAATTAATTTCACGCTGAAGTAATCCTGACTAATCCTCATTTTACCCGCTGTGATAAAGTTTGTACACCCCGTTCTCACCTTTTAC
>VMRN01000068.1:1138196-1265015 GCA_010277015.1 Poeciliopsis turrubarensis
TTTTACCCGCTGTGATAAAGTTTGTACACCCCGTTCTCACCTTTTACCCGCCGTGATAAAGTTTGTACACCCCGTTCTCACCTTTTACCCGCCGTGATAAAGTTTGTACACCCCGTTCTCACCTTTTACCCGCCGTGATAAAGTTTGTACACCCCGTTCTCACCTTCTGCCAGCGGCTTCAGGTTCAGCCATTCTGCGTCGGAGTGGCGGCTGTGCTGATGGTCTGACCGGTTCCCAACGATGTTCCTCTTGTTTTGCTGCTTCCTCAGCTCCTGTGGGGAAACGACAGCGGGTATGAGGCGGTTCTGATGGGCGGCTCTGATCGTCGGTTCTGATTGGCCGACCCATCTCACCCTCTGGTCTCTGTAGTGCTTGAACATGCCGATGCAATGCTCGATGATGAAGAGGAGGTAGATGCCGGCCAGCGCAGTCAGGCCCTTCCACACGCCGTCGAAGGCCGTGAGCAGATCGCCGTCATGGCCGCCGCCGCCGCCGGGCTGGCTGTGGTCATGATGGCCCTGAGACTGCAGGGAGAAGACCGGATGGATAACACGGCGTTGTCATTGTTTTCTATTTTTAGATGGAAAAAATGACTGGAAAAGTTCCAGAAAATAAATCTTAAACATCCTCCAGGTTGTTCTGGAGTTTGGTCCAAATGGTACCAATGTTTTCCATACATAATTCACACTATGAAGAGTTACAAGGTCACAACACAAAGGTCATTTCAAACAGAAAAGTTAGAAAAAACGCAAAAGAAAGTCATAATTATGAGCTTTTCAGTGATAATCATAACAATTTAAGTGATAATTACTAGTTTTAAATGAAAAATGTAAACGTCTTCATTAAAATTTTAAAGTCATAATTATGAAAATAAGTCTGAATTATGGGTTTTAATTCATTCTTATGAATTTTAAAGTAGAATTATGAAAATAAAAGTCATAATCACAAGGTTACTAACCCTAACTAATATTTAGCTAATAATAATAGCTAATAATAGCATTAGCTATTATTTAGCAAAATGCTAAGAGCCTAGCATTTTGCTAAATGTTAGCTGGTAAAAGCACTAAATCAAAATTATTAGCAGATTAGCTAAAAGTCTTTAGCTTCTGGGTCAGTCTTTCTGACCCAGAAGGTTTTCTTTCCAGCCGGATGTTGTGAGTTTTTGGGTCGGGCTGAACTCACGTGAGGCAGCAGATGAAGGAGAGCGTCTCCGCTGAGCGTTCCCACCGCTAGCGCCACCAGGAAGGTGAGCAGGAACTTGAAGCAGGACTGCTTGAGGATGGGGACGAGAACGATCCCCAGAAGGGACAGCAGGCTGATGATGGTGATGGAGACGAAGCCCCAGATCCACACCCACACTGCACAGAGCACCAATCAGACAAGACTGGCTGTAAACATCCAGATATTATCAATACATGAACACAAAAGCAACATTTTCAACTCAGAAAACACTTTTTGCTGCTAAATCATCAGATAAATACACACATAAGCTCAACAACAGAGATATTTATTGTTTTCAATCTGTTATTTAGGCCATTAAATCATCAGATGATGCAATGTAACTCTACCAACAGCAGATAAACTGTGATATGTGCTCCAGTAAAACTCATTTATCAGATAAATGACAAGCTTTAAGCAGGTATTTTGTGCGTCAGATTTATGGGTCTAAGAGCATCAGAAAACGAAGGTTCTGGCTCCAGAGTTTTGGATGTAAAAAAAGAAGAAGTGTTAAGATTTGCAACATGTTAAAGTATATGTAATTAATTTATTACATATAATTTATTGGGTTCTACATTTTTGTTTTGATTGAATATGACTTAGTATGAACTGAATTTTCTGGTTGGGGCAATGGCCCCCTCTGACCCCCCTCTGGGGTGAGCCACTGCAGTGGCAGAAACAAAAAAACAACAGACATACAGAAAGAGAGAGAATCAAAAAGAGAAAAAAAAAGACAAAACAGAAAGATAGAAAGAAACAAAAAAGAAAGAGAAGAATAAAGAAGAAGGAAAGAAATGGAGAGAAAAAAAGACAGAACATTATTTAAAGAGCCGCCCGCCTGTCGGCCGTTGCCATGCCGACCGAGTCGTGGGTGAGAAACGTTTGTGACCCTCTCCTAGGAGACGACCAAAAGTTTAATGTCGGATGAAATTGAACATCATGGTGAGTCTGTGCTGGTTGCCATAGCAACGCTCACGTTCAGCCGAGGAACTGAGATTAACTCGAACCTCAAACCCAAACCAGTTAAACCAGTTAAACTAGTTACTGCAGCAGTTTTACACACTGGGTCTGACGCTCGTTCTGGATTCCCATTAGGTTCATCTTTACTGCGGTGAATGAGAGCGGCTCAGCGGACAGGTGAGTTCAGCTGAAGCTCATAAACCCGACGAAGCGCCGCGGCCGTAACTCCAGACGCAGCGTCGTAAAAACCAGCGTAGGAGTTTAAGATCAGCTTTAACCAAAACTAAAACACGTTTATCAGGCTGCAGCTCCGTCTGCATCAGCAAAGGATTATTCTCAGTTTAACTACAGACATTTTGTTGGTTAGTTAAATACTGTTTAGTCTCAGTTTAGTTTTCTTATAGTAGTATTTTTCATACTTTGGTTAATTTTGATAAATTCCCACAAGTTTTTAAAGGGGCAGGAAAATAAAGTAACCACGTTAACTTCAGTTGTTATAAAAACACTATAAATATCAAATAAGACTTAAAAAAATGACTTTGTAATTTAGCCTTGAAATTGGGTCTCTGTCTTTAAAAACTCCAGCTGTGAACATTTAGCTTTCATCTTTCAGAGCCTGGCGGCAGGAAGAGAGACAGAAAAAACAAAGAAATACAGGAGGAATAACAACAGAAAAAATAAAGCTAAAATAAAGAAAATTATGAGAAAAAGAAAACAGACAAAAAGAACAAAACAGAGAAAAAGGGGGAAAAAAAGAAAAAAGGAAATGATGCAAGAAAAAAATAAGCTAAAGAAAAAGAAAGAAAATAAAAAAGTTGGAAGAAACAAAACACAAAGAACTAAGGAAAGAAAAGAGAGATAATGTTGTCAGTCTGAGCTGCAGTTTTCAGGATGTAAATATCGTGCAGGCGGATCGTTATGGAGGACAAACATCACAGATAACTTTCTCTCTCATGTTTTCCTTTTTCCCGCGCCGTACAGGGAGACGGTTTCACAGCTCACTGCGTTCCCATTTGTCGCTGTTGGAGCTTCGCCGCCCTGAGCGGCGGCTGTACATCAGCCGGGCAGCGCGCCGCCGCCGCTCCCTCACGCAGCTCGTTACCTTAATGCAGGTGTGGCGCTGCGGCGCAGCAACAAAGGAATTACACAGAGAAATGGCCGACGGCGTCCTAATTGGCTCGGCGAAGAGAGGGTGTGAGCGGCGGCGGCGGCAGGGGGGAAGCTCCCCATGAAGGCCAGCAGGAGGTAGATGAGAGGCAGCGCCGCAGCGCTTCCTGATGTCTAGCGCCTCTAGTTTCCCTCTAATGAGGAGCCATCGCTGCCCTTTTGACTTGTTTTACAGTCATCATTTCCATTTTTATGACTATTGTGAGCGGCAGCGTGGGGCTCATGTGATGCAGGTTCCTCCATGTTTAATAATTGAACTTTATTCCGTCCGGGAAGAAAAAACAAAAACATCTTTAAAGTTCAAATCATTGCATCTGAAACGGAGGAGCGGACTTTCTAGGCACTAATTCTTATTAAATTAGGCTGAGCGGGACATTTTATGACCCCTCCACTCACCGAGCTGCTCAATGTTTACAGTGACGACTTCACAACTTCCAGGATAATACAGGGAAACATTTTCATTCAACGCCACTGCAGGCTGCGGACGTTCTTAATATGTTGCTTAATCACGCTAAGCGATTCCTGGTTCTGGTCTTATCGGTATAAAATGTTTATGGTTTTATGGGTTTTATTTCTGGAACTTGTTACTCGTTAACTGTGCAACGCTGTGCTTTCCTGTTTTAAAGGCTAATAAAGGTAGCCCCAGAGAAGGTCACCACAAGGTCACTTTCCTTCTAGCTGCTCCTTCTGCCACAATGTAAACACAGAATCTGCCATTAAAGCTAAACTTTTTAATGAAGGAGCAAGCTGTGAAACTGCAAGCACTGGACCTTTAACATGTGCAAACAGGTGAATTTTATTAGAGTATCCAATGCCAAGGAATGCTAACATGCTAAATGTAGCTAATTTTAGAACATAAGCTAATAATAGCATAGTTTAGCAGGTTAGAGAACATTAGCTTTGTCGCTAAGGACATAAATAAGCTGCAGTGTTAGACACAATTAGTTGCTATGCAATTAGTAGTGGTTTTCCAGCAAATGCTAGCATAGTAGCAAATGCTACCTAACATTAGCATCGATAATAATCTATTGCTACTGACACAAACTAATACTTAGCACTTTAGAAAATTTCTAACACGTCTCGCAAGTTAGAAAATGTTAGCATTGTAGCGAAGGAGAGTATATAGCTATGGCTTTACAGCAAGCCGAAACGGTATTATTAGTGTTTATTTTTATATAGCTAATAGTTGCTGTCCATAGCAAAAAGTAACACTTACACGCCAGCATTTTAGAGGGCGGTAGCATGAACGTAGTAGTTGGGATAGCACAAGTATTTTGCTGGGCTGTTTTCAGAAGCAGCAGATCCAAATGGAAGAACAAAATGTGAATTTTTTATAATAAATTTTCTTTAAATGTGATTTCAGGCCTAAATCACCAATAAAGCATTATAATTTATAAGAATTTCTTCTGGATTTTTCAAGTTTAAATTTATACCTGATTGTTTTTTTTGCACACCGACCCATCCGATCATCAATCCGAGCTGATTGATGCTCTGATCAATCAGAGCATCAATCAGCCGAACATCGATCCACCTCGGGCCGGATCGATGTTCGGCTGCTTACCAGAACTGATGGGCTCCAGGGCTTCCTGCTCCACCTCCATCTGATGGTAATGGCGGATGCAGACGCGGCTGTCGATCTGGTAGAGCAGGGCGGGGCACAGGAAGGTGAACTCGCTGGGGGAGATGACCGAGTCGGGATGCAGGCCATAGTAGGTGAAGAGTTGAGTCAGGTTCAAACACTGGGCGGGTGGGAAGAGTTAAAAAGTAAGAAAACTAACGACTACTTCAGTAATCTAACTAAACCAATTAATAAGGTTATTTTTAACAGAATTTGATTTGTTCATCTTTTATCTTCTGAAATACCCTTAATAGAAATACTAAATATAGTTGTATTCATAACTTAAAAGCATAGATATGATGCTATGCTATTGAATTATATACCATTAAAATGATTTGGTAAAGGTGAGTGGCATCACGGGTCAGGAAATGCATCATGAAAGAAAACATTATACATAATATAAGTGACCAACTAATGAGAAATCAATTAATACTCCAGTTAACAATTAATCGATTACTAAATGAGTTGACGATTATTTGAATAATTAATTAATCATGATCAATCCAACTAATCATGGTCAATCATGATTAATCAATTACTGGAATAATCAACTAATTTTAGTCATCAATTTAATACCAGTTAACAATTAACTAAATAAGTTGATTATTTCAATAAGTTAATCACAATTTATTTGATTAATCGTGACTAGTCACGATTAATCAAGTATTTCAGTGATTTAATTTGATTATTCTAATAATCGACCAATCACGATTACTCATGATTAGTCTGATTAATGGTTTCAGCCTTAAAGACCAGAATCACATCATTTAACATGTTAGGGAGTAGAAAGACAAAAACAGGAGCATCCAAAATAATTTCTGAATAGTTAGTGATCAATTAATCAATCAGGGTTTGGTCCTACCTCCTCATGCTGGTGCGTCATTCCACCTGGATGTTCTGTAAGTACTGGTGAATCTGGAGCCACCGCAGCCACACCTGGAGCCTCTCTCTTGTCTTTATGAGCGTGGCCATGACCGCCGGATTGGGGTGTTTCAGGTGTCGGTAACTTGTTGGGCCTCCGCTGGCCTCTGACCTTTCCCGGCCTCCTGGTCCTCCTGGGCGGATTTTGCGTTGGACCGACTGGCGGCTCCAGTTGTCCATCGGTGTGATTGTGTCGGTCATGGCTGTGGTTTCTGTGGCCATGATGCACAGAGGTCAGATGTTTGCGGCTAGTCTGTACTTCTGTTTGCTGGTGTGGGTGGTCCTCATCATGCCCATCATGATCAGTCTGTTCCTGGTTCCCACTCGGCTCACCAGTAGGCGGACTGGAAGTAGTGGTGTGGCTGCATCGTGTGGGAATCTGCTCTGTTTGTGGCTGACGGGGCTTGTGGTCGTGATGGTCATGATGGTCATGATGGTCGTGATGGTTGTGATGGTCGTGATGGTCATGATGGTCATGATGGTCATGATGGTCGTGATGGTCGTGACTGTGGTCATGACCGTGAGAATGATGGTCATGACTGTGATGATCATGATTGTGGTTGCGGTGGTCATGATTGTGGCCGTCGCCAGACGATGAGTGTGAGTGAAGCCCTTCCTGAACGTCCAGCAGGTCAAGGTGGGCTACATGGTCATGACCCAGATCCTCATGATCCACACCTACCAACTTCACTTCCCCTAAACCCAGACTCATCAGGAGACTCTGGAAGCCCTGGAAGTCCAAGCGGTCTTTCTGTCCGTAGCGCCTGAACAGCTGCTGGATGTAGAAACGCTGCTCTTCCTCTAGAGGTCCCCCTTCTGGAGCATCGGACTCGGTGGTGGCTCGGACATACGGAGCCTCAGAGATCTGTCGGTCGATGTGCTGATGTCCGACAGTTGGGTGGTCATGTCCGTCTGCGTGGCAATGGTTGCAGTGATGGAAGATGAAGGTGAGAATGCACAGGAAGCAGAATTTGGTGTGTACGTGCACTCGCATTGTGTCCTCGTTATTGGTCCCCTGCAACAAAAACAGAGTCACTTAATAACTGCAGTGGCAAAACTGAAATTAAGTCACTGAAATGCTGATGCAGGGACAGACACGATGATGTCTCACTGGGCTACAGACTCACTGGATCCCTGAAACCTGATCCAGTGAGTCACTGCACTGGATCACACCCGATTGTCCGGTACACTCGGTTCGATTAGGGACCAAAGATGCAGCATTTCTTACATTTTCAGCTGCTTGGTTCTCTTTCACAATGGACTGAGTGAAATCAACGAAACATTTTGAAAAACCTGTTCCCCTCCTCACCTGTGGGGGCGCTGCACCAGGAACGACTGAGGGTTCTGAAGACACTGAGTGAAACTTCCTTCATCACAAAATGTTATCAAAAATGAATTGGTAAGATTTTAGCAAACACGAGCCACGTCTGGAGCTAGCGCACGACATGAGCATTTGTTTTGGTTGTTTTTACCCAGAATCCCTTGAGTCATAGTCCGCTTTCTACAACGGCGCTAAAGCTTCGTTGTAGATGGAGAGAAAAAAAACGTAATTTTTTTATATTAATCTGAGAAATTTTCAAGAAAAAAAGGGGAAACATTTTAAAAGTAAAAGTTTAAAATTAAAAAATGTTCAACTTTTAAAGTAAACTCCAAATTTCAAAGCTTTTTCCAGAAAATGTCTGAGCTTACAAATTTTTGTATTTATCCTAGCAAATTTTTTGACTGTTCAAATTCAAATTTCTAAGATTAATCTCACAATTTCTGAGTTTTTTTTTCCAGTTTTGTAGCTCAAAAATGTCAGATTTTTTTCAGGAAAATTCCTGAGTTTTTTGGCAGAAATTTTCTACTCATGCTTAATTTTTCTATGTTCAACGGCCCCAACATGCTGTCACAGCTTTCTGCTTTTGGAGTGCTCACATACTCATTCAAACTGCACCAGTTCACTTCAACCAAACATACCCCAGGGTTTATAGGCGGACCAGAGTTCACTTGTTTGGTCCGCTTACGGGTTCACACCGGACGTTCTAGAACTGGAGTTGGATTTAAGCAGAGCAAACATAGCTGACTCGCCAAACTATTACTCACTGATGTAGCTACTCAACGAATCGCTGACACACTAACTTAGTAATAAACCGCCTCCCTGACAAAGTGACTCGCTGAAACACTGACACGCTAATGCAGTGACACACTGATCCAGTGGTGCACTTAACCACCGACGCACTGCAGGATGACGAGTCTCCAAAGCAAAATTTCATGGATCCAGCAGGAGAATTAAGATAACAAGCTTGTAGACAAACAGTACTTTCAAAGCTGCAGCACCTCTCATGTTGGAATAACAGATCCAACGTTCAGCAGCCCAACAAACTCCACAGAGGACTGAGAAACAAATTGCTTGTTTTCTCCCACTTTAAAAAGCCTGAAGCAGCAATATGATTCCAGTCAAATGATCCTCATAAGGTCTCTGCCGAGGCCCGTGGGTGGCCTGGAGAGAGGGAAATAAAGGGAGGTCAGATGAAGAAGAGGTGAGGCACACACACACACACACACATCCACACACACCGCCAGCTTGTTAACTAAGTTTATCACAGAGCTCTCCTGCCTCAGGACTGTTAAAAACAAAGAGGAAGACGTTTCATCCTCATCTCAGTCAAGTTTCAACACCAACTAGACCATCAACATTTAGCAGCATCAATTTCTCACAAATAAATCTGAATCTGGACAAACATACAGAAACCAAACACAAGGCAACGGCTACAACATGACAAGCCATCATCACATGCAATAAAGTCTGGGAGCAGGGAGGATCGGCGCTTCACCAGCAGCCATCTGTTGAAAACTTTCTAAGACCTGCATCTCCACAGAAAAACATGAACTTCATCCATCCAACTGCTGAGAAATTTCCACTTAACCATGACAGTGGAAAACAGCTAGCGAGCTAGAAAAGGTGTGTTAGCAATAAGTTAGCGGGAGCCTCAACGTCTGAAGTTACAGAACGCAGCGAGGAAGTTTGAGTGAGTTTAACTTTTGCCTGATAAACGAGAAAAACTGGCTATTCCAGATCTGTGGTTGTTTGTCGCAATAAGCGAAAAACATTAATTGCAAAATAAATTAAATGAGTTGAAACATTGAGTTATTGTTTTTCTCTTTCTACCAAAAACTGCACAATGAAAGTGCCGACTCTGCTGCTTTGGTCTTTTCTTGAAGGAAAATTTCATTTTCAGAGACTAAATGATAATTTTTTGTTGTTACTATAGTTTTGTTCATTTGTTTTGGAAATTGAGTTTGTCCTCCAGATTGGTTAATAAACGTTTATTGATATTTAAGAGTCTGGTCTTACATTATTTTAAACAACTTCATAATATTCTCAGAACAACAATATTGTTTCTGGGACAATTTATCATCCAGCAAAGTTTGTTACTGTGAATATTTACATACTTTACGTACATTATTGAATAATTTTTCATGTCCTAAGGTGTGTTTCCACACTGTGCCATTTTCCACGTGTGTGCTCAAACTTGTCTAATAAAAGTCTCTGATGTAAATATGTGGTGTGAAAACTTTCTGGTGTTGCTGTAAAATTCATAAGACGGAAACCAGCGTTTCATTCCCATCAACATGGTAGGAAACGGCCCGTTACCGTGGAAACGTCCGCCCTGTTGACTGATCGTTGACCTGATTAAATCAGAGCTGATCAGATCATCAAGGACTTCCTTCCTCTCTACAGTTTGACTTCTTTAAAACAATTTTCACACGAAACACAGACAATTTCTGATAATTATTCTCACATAATCTGCTTCAAAAGATTTGATCTGTTGCAAATATTTACAAATAAAAAGTTTAGTTATTAAAAACAAACCTAATTCTGATGACAATAAGATGGGATGGACCTACCTGAACCCCAGGAATGAGTGAAACTCACTCCGACCAACAACAGACCTCAGCTGCAGGAACAAGGCGCTTCTTCACCGCTGCAGACTGCTCTGTGTTTATAGACCAGCCGGCACTGACCTTTGAACCCAACCAGGGCCTATTTTTAAGAACACACCCTCCTAGCAGCAGCCTGAAGCCACTTCCTGACACGACTCTTTGTTGTGGAGTTTGGTATTTAATGAACAAGAAAATCTTTATTCATGCCGAGCTCAACTGGCTTGACTCTAAAATATTGTTCTGCAGCAGTTTTGCAGCGTTTTAACTCGCTTTCTGCTAATTGAGATGAAAGTTAAGGGATGCAATCAACACAACGACACCGAGGGGCGATTAAGACGAGACAATAATCCCGTCATCAGGCTGAAAACCACAAAAGACTTTCTATAAAGATCAATTAATTAAAATGAGACCAATCAGTTTTTTCCTTATGATTCCAGGTTTATTTCTGTTTAATTTATTGCTTTCTTTTGGTTAATTTTTTCTAGTTTAAATGTAGAAAATTCTAGTTTATTGGTCTCAAAATTAACAATATATTACGATATTAATATTGTTATTGGTCTGTCTGATTAGGTAATTTTTAAATACCAAATGATTGATAATTTGATCAGTACTTAAGTAGACTTTTTACCAAATACTTTTCTCACTAATTTCTTGGACTTGCTTCTTTTTACTTACTGAATAACACGGATGACAGCAGTAAAAGGTAAAAACATAATTTCATTCAGGAAACCTCGTTAAACAGCTGCTGTTTAACGTACCAGACTAATTACCACACTAATAAAGTTCAAATTCTGCTCATTTTGTCAGAGGAAAGTTTTTTCAGCAGTTTCTGGTATTCGACATGAGAAGGAGGCTGGGAAAACAACGGCTCCGACCTCTAAGCTGCTTCATATGATTCTCACAGGGTGAAAACATCCCTCCCATCTCCGCAGCAGGCGGCTGAGTGCAGGGAGCGCGGCGAGGAGCCAAACTCTGAGGCAAACGCACCACTCAGGGAGCGACGCACGCAAACACACAAAACTCAATAAAATCATAGTGTGATCATTTTATTCACATTTTCCTTAGACTTTATTCTTCAAACACTGGCTTTATGCTCGTTATATTTTTTTATTTTCCTATAAGGCCCCAATGCTCTGTTGCACATTGGTACCGGCTGATATTAGTTACTTTTTAGCCTTTGGACGTTAAATTTTTTTTAATAATTAAGTTGTCTCGTCGAAATCCAAACAAAGTAAAACCTTCTGTGTTTTGATTCCATTAAAAAAGAAGTACATATTTGATGTTATTTCTTTTTATTTATAAAATAACTGGGTGTTTCCAGATAAATCAACAATATAAGTTGGAATAAACAGGAGAAACTCTCCGAGACCTTCTCAGTTTCTATCAGTAAGAATTAAAGTTGGAGTTTTTTTCCACATAAACCAGACGCCTGCATGGTAGAAGGGACAGACAACAGTTTGCATCTCTGAGAAAAGTGTCAGAGGAGTGTTTTTTCTTAGAAAGGGCCGAAGGGAGGGCAGATGCCGGCCGCCACATGGACCCAACTCCTAACAGATGGTCTAGAAATCTGCTAAGACTCCAATCTGCTGACGAAAGACGAAGTTCAGGAGAGCAACAAGCAGGAGTCGTCTGACTCCAGTTCAACGACAATCACAACAAGTTGGAAAATTACATCTCTGAACAGACATGATGTTGCAGCAGGTGATTATCCACAGATGATTGAAGGTTGGGCGGAGTAGCTGCTGCAAAACACAGAGTCAGCGGTGGTCCATCACTTTGTCTGCTCAGAACAGCAATTAGTGGATCTCCAACAACGACTGAGCTGCTTGAATCTGTTTTCAATAAAAACAGTCACTGAAGGAGATGCAAGTTTTCAGGCAGGGTTAATATGAGCTAAGCTCAGCGGTAGGAAGGTTAGGGCACTTCATCAGCAGCCATGGTTTTGTCTCAACTAATGTTAAGAAACTTTAAAAATAACTCAGATGTAAGACTTTCTAACATCTGCATCTCCACAGAAATGTACGAACTTCATCCATCCAATTAGCGATAAATTTCCACTTACCATGAAAGACAAAGCTATCTAGCTAGCTAGCACAATGATGTTAGCAATGAGTTAGCTGCAGTTTGACAGACTCAGATTTTTGCCTGACAGAAATATCCCACAAAAAAAATTAAAAAATACTGAATATAAAACAAAATGTCGGACCTCTGAGCAGGCCTGTGGCAGCAAGCAATAAATCACATCATGTCAACCATCTGTATCCTGATGTTGCAGTGAAACCCCAGAAATATTTGCAGGTCACTGGGAAGAAATTACACCTTCTGAAGCTGGAACACCGAGACGCAAACGTACGAGAAATGCTACTGGCTGGCGTTCGCAAAGCAGCCAATTCAGAAGCAGCATTCATTTTCCTTGCCACTGATTGGCTGTCAGCTTCAGTGACAGTGCTAGACATTGTGCGTACTAATAATTATTAAGTTATATTTTGAGTTTGAACTGTCAGAATAGACGGTTTTTAGATGGAGTCTCAAGCATTCACAGATTCCAGCTACGCATGGGCCAATACCGTTGGAAGGTTTTCTTTTTGTCATGACCTGGTCAAGACAAGTCCTAATGCCGCAGGAGAGATCTCCATTACACAAATGTTAGCACATAATGTGTTGACATCCATCTCTTGACTTGGTACCAAAGACCTGTATCTGTGGACAGCCAGGCGAGACACAGATGTCCGACTGGTGTATCGCAACTACAACGAACAGGACGCATCTATCTATTGAAGACTAAGAAATTCCTCTGGCTTTTATTCAAGTACCAATCCTTAGACTTCCATAGAACATCAGATGCCACACCAGGTTCCTGCTTTGACTCTAAAGGTTCTCAGCCCACAGACAGAGATCTGTGGTGTGACATGTTGTTAGACGGCTGTGTGAAGTCCCAGCTGCAGGGCTGATGCTCTGTGGCCTGGAAACACGTCCATGACAGCACACAACAGGACACGATCACCAGAAGAGTTACCTTGAGCAGATCCGACGTAGACGCAAACTTCTAACAGGAGAAGAGCGACTGTGATGCTTACCTCTAATCAGGAAAAAGAAGAAGTGAAGCTAAACCTGAGTGAGCGATCAGGGCAGACTAACAGGTTGGATGTAGGAGGGTGAACTCATCTGCAGAGGGAGGCGGGCTGAGCAGAAACCACCTGACCAGACTCATCAGACTCAAGCAGTTTCAGCGCTTACTGCGCATTATTGTGTTTTACCCAAATGTTAACAATGTGGAAACGTTTCAACCAACGTATTCATAGACTTTCCTGGAGACCATTTTCAACTGGTTTTCTTTCCACACCTCTTACCATCAGAGTAAATTGAGCTTAAAAATTTAGGACCAGTAAAACAGTTTACTGAAATATATGGATGAGTGTGAAGATCAAACTTTAGCTCTTAGTACAAAAAGTCAACAGACTTGGTTCGTCCCTTGGGTTTAAAGCAAGTTTAGGTGTATAGCAGCATATTTCAGCAACAACTCAATGCAAAGTGCTGATGAAAACAAAAGAGAACATTGTAGAGGTTAATAAAGAAAAGTTTGACGACAGTCTGAAATTGACGTTACTGGGATTAATAATCTAACTCTAAAGGATTTCAGTGTTTCGGCTGCTTTGCGGTTTGCGGTCCATAGAAGCTGAATGCTGCTTCTCCATGTTTGGTTCTGGTTCTGATCCAAACCAGAAGATCTGAGAGGTCTGGAAGGTTGATACAGCAACAGCAGATCTTTAATGTATTTTACTGCCAAGCCGTTCAGTGATTTATGAAACTAACAAAAGTATTTTAAAGTCTATTCTCCAATCTGTAGAGAGACTGTTGCAATAGTCAATGTGACAAATAAATAAATCATCATCCTACTCTTGAATGTTCCTCTTTACGTCTAAAAATAATTACTTAAATTTGCTTCTGTTCAGCTGAAGTGATGACACCTCCAGACATTAACACTGTCACCAGGTGACATTGTAATGTAGAGCTGTCCATCATCTGCATAACTATGGTAACTTATTTCATCATGTGTTACAATCTGAACTAATAGGAGTAAGTAAATAGAAGTGGCCCCAATAAGGGGCCTTGTGGGACTCCGAATTTTATTTTTGCCAACTTCAATGCAGACACAAACGCCCAATAAAGACCAGAACAAACATTCACTTCCTGATGTTTGTGTATCTTCCAGACATCAGAATGTAAAGGTCGTTTCTAAATAAAAAAAGAACATGGCTGCTGCAGTGATCTCAACTTTAGCTCAAAATGAAACAAGCTAACTCACCTGAAGCTGCTTCTGCTGCAGGGAGCCGCCCAAAACTGAATCAGTGGCTTTGACCTGACCATTTGGAGTATTACCCCATAAAGCCTTGCAGATAAAAATATCACACTGCCTCACTGTGCAGTGCATAAATGACTGTCTCATAAGCAGCATCAGTGTGGGATGGTGTTACATGGAGAGCAGTTTGGGACCATTAGCAGCAGAACAACAAACACACCAAACAGCTCTGTTAGCGATGAGCTCATTAGGAACCAGCTGCTGTCTCCAACACTGATTTTAAACTGGGTTTGACTCATTAAAATACAGGTTTTAACTAGATACTAAGACATCAGTATCTTTAATTTATCAAAGCTTTCTTTTCCTTTTCAAACACACTGACAATTTGAGTATTTTTGTTAATATGGGGAATCATAATCTCTTATTTTCGGGAAACAGAGGAGAGTTCTGGTCAAACAAGGACCCAAAACCATTAAATCATCAATAGTTTGATTGGTTAATCAGGTTTTTAAAAGTTCTGGTTTAAAAAAAACTTCACACTACTTTAGCGTTCTTAAGCTGGACATCCTCCTTCATCTGCAAGTACTCACTGCCAGTCAGCTGGCTGAAAGCTGCTGACTAGCTACACTTCTTGCTCTGTGAATGAGAAAACCTAGAAAACAAACTGTCTGGATGTGAAAACTAAAAGAGTGCCACCTATCCCTCTGATGAAGATATCACTACTTCAACACTGCATCAGGTAATCAAGAATTTTGTTTTTTGATCAAATTTGTGTACGAAAATCAAGAAACAACAAATAAATGCTAAAAACAAAATAAGCAGAAGTAGAAATGTGTTACTTTTCTGCTTAAATGTATGACAAAAATAATATTTTCACTAAATATCATTATCATCTCATACCAGTCCTGGCTCAATTCTGATCAATTCTCCAATATTTGATCATTTTGCTGCAATCAATAATCAAAAAGCAGCATAAAACCATCTGGGAAGCTGTTCTATACCCACATATCTGTTCTTAATCATCTTACCGTGAGCCAAATGTGGAGCTAAAGCAAACAGGAGCGCGAACAGATGCAACAGATGAACTCATGGGGTCCCATCTGTGTTTGCTGGTTCCCAGCGCTTCCAGCACTCCCAGTCACAGCGTCGTACTTGTTAAGATTTATGTCTTTCCTGCTTTACAGAGGAATCGCCACTTCGTTCAGTCCTGCAGGTGTTTATAGCTGAGGCACTAAATACTGTCTGATGATGAGGATTCACACTTTACGGTAATTTCGTGTAAAAGCACTTCAAACCGTTTCTTCCTGTGACAAAACTGTGTTTCAATACATCAAAATATCAATTTCTACTGGGATTTATAAGAATTTCTCCATTCAAAGGAAATGATCCCAACTATTCTTCTGTTTGCTGTTTAACATTTTAGTAGGGCCAGTAAATTTCTGCCAAAATACTCAGAAAGTTTTAGATTAATCTCAGAAAATGTATATTTCTGAGTTTCTCAGGTCAAAAGTTTTTTTGCAAGTAATTAATCTCAAGTTTTTTCTTAAATATTTTTAACTTTTGGAAACCAGAAATGTCCATGTTGTTTTCCTAGAAAATGTCTGAACTCACTTCTACTATTTTTCTTCTGTGTTCTTGCAGGAATGTTTATTTTGGTTGATAATTATTCACCTTCTTCCTACATGAGGATCCCAGCCTTCAGTTCTCTGATCTCCTCTTTAATTATTGTAATAATAATTGAATATCAGAAAACAAACTGCAATTTAACCTAAAAAACATTGTAAGCCACAAAAAAGAAAGTAAAAGTTATCAAAATGCGAATCTATTTTGTAATGCTATTTTTAGCTTAAATTTGTTCACCAAATCTTGTTTTCACTTCATCTCAACACAGATGTGAAGATGTTTTTCTTTGCCCTAGCATGAGGTGAGAGCTCAGAATTTAAATGAATTATTAGTGTGTATATATTTTATTAATAGAGAGCAGTCTGCCCTTGTAAAGTTTACGGCTGTGGAGATTCCTGCCAAGGCGGTCATGATAATATCTGCAGTTCGAGGTGAATGTGACCAAAATGCTTTTAGTGGTCTGTATAACTAGAGGAAAACTAAATAAATTCAGTTAAAGGGGAACTTTAATGTTGTTTTCTGGAGTCCAGAAGAGAAACTGCTCTCTGATCTGGGGTCAGGTCGGCGAATCTGGATGGTTTTTTCTGCTTTTTTCCACCCAAAATGGTCAACAGTTTTTTGTTTACATGAAAAATGTTAAGATATTTTAATGAAGTAATTACAATTTTGCAAGTAATGTCTCCCAATACCATGTTCTACAATCTTCAGAGCTTCATCTGAACAGATTCAGATGAATATAAATATTAATTTCAACCCTTACACTCAAAAAAATGAACTTCATGTACTTTTAATACCAGGGTGCTTAGATTCAGGCCTCGAGACCTTCCGTCCTGCATCCTTACCCCCAACAGACCCGGCTCAGCTCTGAACAGACCTGCTGACGAGCCGCTCATTTGATTCAGGCGTGTTGGAGCAGGGAAGCATCTGAAAGTTGCAGGAGTCTTGAGGACTCCTGCAAAACAGCATCCCTGTTTTAACATAATAATTTCGTGTTTCAAACGGAAACGTGATAAAACCATGTCAGATAAACATAAAATTCAACAACCTAGCATTGATAAAATGTATTCAAACTGAGATAACGGTTTAGTCAGACTGATCTCCCGCCGATGAGGGTCTAGCGAGATACGGAGATCACACGAGATGACGGAAGATCACGTGACGTAACTGTTTTGCGCCTGGGAAAATTTTTTCGAGAGAAGCGGGGAGATTCCTGGCGTGCATCTACAAATTTATTGAAAAACAATAAACACAGTCAGGTCTAAAATACTTCCTTAGTTGTATGACGTATTTTACCATGAGTCAGCCAAACAATTATAACGTTAATTTTTATTTCATGAGATGTGAAATCTCTGTCCCCCAAAACCCCACAGGGTATTGATCAAGGTGCACAAATGGCCAAACTGTGTTGGGAATCTTCGTGATTGGACCAGCGGGTGCAGAGCCTGGCGATGCCCATGTGGACATTGGATTGTCCTGGAGGGGGTGGAAATGATGAACAACTTGGGCAATGCATCTATTGCAGTGGTGACGTTGCTGCTGGGTCTTATCTATGCACTAAACTTGAGCTACCCTCAGGAACTCAAGTATACTTTTGAGATTCTGCAGAAAATTGTTCTGGAATTGGATGGAAACAAACTATCCAACAAAGCACAAGTTCTCAAAATACAACTGAGAAACTTGCTACATGGTTTTCCAAACTTGAGGAAAGCTTCGAAGACCAATCAATCTTTAAAGACTGCAGTCGAACCTTTTGTTGTTTTCTAGTTACACATTAAACTACAGATGTTTGTGCAAACCTAGGAATGTGAGCATTTCCAGCATCAATGTTCAACTCAGCTGTTTTTTGTGCTGTTTTATTTGTTTTTCTCTGCAGGGAACTATTGGTACTTAAGAACTGTGGTGGGATGAACTATTTTGAAGTTTCTTGTTACTAATTAAACACTGACTTTAAAATGCATGATCAAATGGATTGCCATATGGCAAACGTTTATACCTTTTGTGGTAAAGTGCCTGCACTACACATGTAAAAGAAAATGGGTAACACTTTTGAAAATATAATTCTCTCTCTCACTGCACTTTGTCAAATGAACCAAAGCCTTTGAGCAACCAGTTCCCCTCCTGGCCTGTGGGGGCGCCTCACCCAGAACCCCTGAAGGAAACTACACAAAAACCTCTCAAGTAGACACTGACCGCAACTTCCTTATTCACAAAATGTAAACAAAATGGAGTGGCGTTGTATTTCCCTTTTGTCTTTGGTAAAAGACCATGAGCCATTTCTCCCGCCAGCGCTAAGCTAGCACATTTGTTTTGGTTATATTCACCCAGAATGCCCTGCACTGTAGTCCACTTCCTGCTTTTGGGGCGGACTCTGGTCCTCTTGGCATTCAAATACATTCGAACTGCACCAGAGTTCACTTCAACTGAACCAAACCGAGGTTTGTAGACAAGCGAGAGTTCACTTTTCTGTTTCGATTACGTATTCACGCCTCCCCGACTGAACCAGACTTTCTAGAGTTGGATTGAAGAGGACTAAACAGAGCTGGTGTGAATACACCATAAATTTCTCTGTGTGATAACAATTACCAAAAGCAATAATGTGAGCTGGAGCATAAATCTACAGGAACTAAAATCAGTGCTAAGGTGAGATATGGGAGTTTTCCTTTCACACTGCAGAGTCTCATTTACACAATGTTTCATTTTTAAATATGAATCCACTCCTCCTGAAACAACACAGATCTATTATTCAAAGCTTGGTGGCATTTCAGAACAAGGAACAGGCTTTACTGGAGTAAGAAGAGCTGTCAGCAGGCAATGACGCAAGTTTGGCGTTGGAGGTTTGTAACGTGTAAAACTGCAGGTTCGGTTGCCTTGTCAGACGCCTTAGCAGGAAGTGAGTGAGAACTGAAGCAAACCTTCGGCTCATCCATTTTACATCAGTGAAAAGCTGCAAGCAGAGCCCAACTCCTGCAAGTTCAGAGGAAACTCAGAAAAGCAGGATGTGAGGAAAGATTTGAATTATTCACCATCCTGACGCTGGTTACAGCTGAAATTATGGCTCAAACGATTAATCACAATTCACTGACTATTGAAATAATCGTCAACTTCCCCCAAATTAACTGAACTTTCAAGGCGAACAAAAAAAAAAAAATCACATTTTGAAAATATATATTTTTTTTAGAAAATGACAGCAAAAAAAATTATTAAAATCTTGAATGAGAAAAATCAAACCTCTTTAAGTTTTGTCACAGTTTATAAAATCAATGTTAGTAGTGAGTATTTTTCTTTTGATACAATCTACACCATCTCCATATTTACCAAGTGAACAACTTTCACTAAAGTTGATTGAAAAGGATTTAGGCTGTTTCAATTAACTGGAGAGACTAAAAAAAAAGCCATTTGGTGAAAAACAACATATTCAGAGAAGCAATTAAGCCAAAAATGTACAAAAATGTGATACATTTTGTATTTTAGATTGAAAAACACCATCTGTAAACATGCCTTTAGATTTGCTAGGTTATTGTATTGGAGGCAATAAAAACTTATTTTCTTATTTCAAAACAGAATTCATTTATTTGTTTCATTTATGGTTTTGGTTGTAAGTGCGTTTTCTTTTTCCTCACATTACATAAAATATCTTCGAGTTACAAAATTAGTTTATTGGTCTTTAGAAAGGATGAACTAACATTGCATTGTTATTACCAATATATTGCATGAAAATGATCTCACAAGAACAATATTATCGTTTATCGCAACAATCACTGGGACAACTCATCGTCTAGCAAAATGTGTTATTGTTCCAGTCCCATTTGAGATTATTGGATTGAATTTTAACTTTTTCTTGGAGACCGCTCAACAAGATTAGAGGAGAAACTACAAAGAGAAACATCAGATCTATTGTTGTATTTTCTTTCCATCCGCCTCTCTGTATATATAGACGTTCTCCCAGCAGCTGTTCATATGTGTGTGCAGCTGTTGCTCTGCACGCTCAGTGATTTCCCAGCTGCACACACTCCTTTGAAATTCCTACCTCCAAGCAGAAATGTCCGAAACGGTTCCGACTGACAAGAACGCTACAGTAAAAAAATAACACGGTTGTTCATGTAGATCTGAACCAACCCAGATCTCACACCATGAAACTGCGTAGCATCAAATTAAACCCAGAGCTAACAGCTGGGAAACGTCATGGATCCTCGCTGTGCTTCAGGGTGTGATTTATGCCAGAACCACAGAAGGAGAACCAGCAGAAATCACACCTTCACTAAAGGTCCGCACAACATTACAACGATTTAGGCCAGTGATGGACCACAAACTCTGACCTTAATGAAGGGCTAGTTATAATTCGCCAAAAGAAAAGAAATCACTTCTTTTTTACGATATTATTTGTGGAATGTTGCACATATTTACAGAAACAGAAATAATTTCGATCTTAATTCTACATTTTTTGTGCAGTCTTGGCTTAAGTGCAGCTCTAAGGATGCAATTCTTTTAGCAAATGGCATTGGAGTTGTTTTTTCCCACCTTTATATATATATATATATATATATATATATATATATATACACATTTATGATTTGAAATGAGTTATATATGTACAAAGAAAAAATATATATAACCTATCACTCTCTCACATATACACACACACATATATATAGCAAATAGGTAAAAATGCATATTTATGCAATAGATATACATAAATAAATGTTTCTTAAATATATGGTTTTAATGTGTTTATTTGGTCTTATTTGTATACATACTGTACAGTCTCAGTTATAGTCGACTCACGGACATGTTTTTTCATGTTTGTTTATTTTTCTCATTAATTATTTCTGTTTTTTGTGGCACATTGAGCTTTAACAGAACTCATCACTGGCTTCGCCTCCGCTCTGTGACGGTGTATTTATCAAGAGGCGGAGCTCCGTCGGTTCAATGAACACAAACCAGTTCGGATGGTTTGTCCCAGTGAAACATGACAGAGAAATCACAGTAAACCAACTGCAGCCATTCCCTCCAATCAACTCCGCCAATCAGTGATCAATGAGCCAACAGGGCAGCGACACGTGGTGCGCAAACCTGAGCAAATCTCTTCCGCTTCAAACTAACAAACTCCCACACATCCCAGCAGATAAAACACACAGTTACAGCGGACTCGGAGAGACATAAACACAGATAAACAGTCATATTTGCCCTCGTCTTCATCACCTGTTAGTTTCTCAGCTTCCTGTGAACAAAAGGAAACGGCTAACCTCGTGCTAACGCTAACCTTCACCAACAACAGCTAAACCAGCTAATGCTAGCTAGCATACGACCCCCGGGGAATCAAACCGGTGTCCGCGGGGCACAGCGACGCATTTACGGCCCTCTGTTTCACTCCAAATGTGCCTAACGGAGCTCCGTGACTCCGGCTACCAGAGTCCATGTTGGGGGAGTGAATGAAAACAAACGCTTTACCTCACTCGAGTGCCGTGTGCATCTCCTCTCCGCTCGGTACCAAAAAAATCCTGCGCAGGGTTTACGTTCGGGAACGACAGCTCAGCCCATTCACGAACCGCACTTACGCTGTTTCTGAGAAAGATGGCGGGAGTGCGCCGTTGGCCTGCGCAGTCTTCGCAGAGGGAGAAACTCTTCCGCCCGACTGCCTGAGACGTCACGTGATTGAAATGAGGAAGTCGTGTTCAAACTGCAGCAGCATTACAGGAGAAATCAGTGCGTTTAAAATCGTTTCACTACGACGGCCTATTAAGGTCATTGTACACAGAAATTTTCTTTAAAAAATCTTGAAAATTTATGAGTTTCAAAAGTAGAAAATTTTTGACTTTTTTTCCAGAATATTTCGGAGATTAATCTCAAAAAGTTTTTTTGGATTAAAAATACTCCTTTTTATTATGATGGCATACCTTAGTATGTCATCATATTTATAATAATGTGACTGTAATCTTTATTTTGCCTGGCTTAATCCTCAACACACACTCATATGTTCATCTTTCTAGTTTGTTGTACATATTTTCTATAAATATATAAATAAAAAATACAGAAGTTTTGAGCACAGCAAAACAAACATATCAGTTGGTTTTATTAAAAATAAAACAAATTTTTGTTCAACTACTCAGACATTTCAACTTGACTCTATAATAATCTTTCTGTATGCTTACGTAAATTAATCAGAAATATATATAAAATAATTGATTTAGGTTAATTGTACAATAATAGTTAAGATTAATTCTTGTTCAGATTAGTTGTTTAGTTCAGGTATTTCATGTTTCAAATCCAAAATTACTTTACTGATCCCAAAGGGAAATAAAATGTGCCTCAAATTATTCAAGAGTCTCCTGTAGCAGTCTGTGTTACAGCAAAGTGGATAAGCCTCTGACTGAAAGCACTGTTTTTCATACAGAGAATGCTCGGGGTTGTCCAGAATCTTTTTGCTTTTATATAAAATCCTTTGTTCCACCATCTTCTCCAATTGAATCATCCTGAACAAGCTTGTGGTGATAGTGGAGAGGAAAACTGCTTTTTAACAGGAAGAAACAAGCAATATAAGGTGCTGCATATGCAGCAAGGCTGAAACTGAAGCGGAAAAACATGTTGTTGTGGCTAAGGTGTGTCAAGTGTTGAGTAAAGGTGTTTAAAGCCTCTAAAACCTGTTGCCAACTCTTTAAATATGTGTTACATTTAGATAATAACAGTAGGAAGTGAGTAATGCCAGCCACTGAAAATAAACCGGTGACATAATGAGCAGTGCGATTCACTCTGCTCGCCCTCACAGGCGAGCAGAGGAACAAGTTGCTCAACGGATTTGGTGGATTTGACTCAGTGCAGCTGAACATGTAACAAATATTGCAGTTTTGGTCCAAATCAAACCACATCTACTGGACTATCATGTAAAATCAGCCTCAAGCGCCTTCTGAAGCGTGAAAGGAAAATAGTCCTACTTGTAACTGTCACTGCTTTTATAATACGTCTCCTGTTTTTTTTTTTCTTCACATTTTCAGTAATTGTTCTTTCTGTGGGCGTCCGAACTTTTAGCAGAGTGTCGGAGCAATCAGTAATTTCATCCACGATGCTCCCAGGGATCCATCGAGACGATCTGCTCTGAAACTTTGTGTCTGAATGAATTATGTGTTATGGTTCAGACTGCATTGAGAGGAGCTGACCTTCACCGTGTGTGTGTGTGTGTGTGTGTGTGCGTGTGCGTGTGTGTGAAGCAGTGGGACACCAGGAGACCAAACACAGAGCTAATTTCTGTCCAGCTGGGCCTCCTTCCCGGCTCCTCCCGACACGTTTCTCCTGATCTCAGGGAGATTAATACCAAGTGATTGGCAGCCATGTTCTCACTCAGCGCTCCAGTCATGATGCCCCGGGGTTCCTGCCAGCCGTAAAGCAATGCTGAAAGTGCCACTGTGGCTTTTACTGTCATTTAGGCGGTACCCTGCCTCAGCAGACAGACGATGAATAGCGCCAATGACCACTTTGAGTTATGAGCCACACTCAGGCCTGACCATATATACACAGGGAGTCATTTCCTGCTAGAGTGGCTCTTGTGGAGATTACAGATGTAATATTTCCTACTCTGCAGCCAAAGTGGTTATGGTCTGGTGAGGCTTTCACCAATGGATGCCTGATTCCTGCCTTTTTAAAATATACATATGTATAAATATGTATATATTTATACATATGTATAAATCCTGCATATTTATACATATTGTGAGCCATACACTGAAACAGGTGATATAACTTTAAAAAATGTAGTTAACTTAGTAGAACTAATGAAGTAAAAATATTAAGTTGTCATGTTAAACAAATGTAAATAAAGTTTGGCAAACTTATAGATATTTGTACGAAGAACGAGCGGTGGGCACAGCTAGCCAACAAGAATCTTAGCTCTGCTAACACTAAACTTCTAAACACATAAAAAGGTAGAAGAAGCTAACGCTAATCAGGACAATGGCTGTTGCTCTTTCTGTGAAATGCTACAAATTGTTGCTTTAAAGTTGTGTAAATATGATTACCAAAGTAAAATGAATATGATGTGACATAAAGTTAATCCAAACTGTGAAAATTAGTAACAATTTATGTCAATAATTGCTTTAAAGGGCTTAAAAACAGCAGCCATTTTGTAAAATGGTTGCCATCCTGAAAGTTAAGTGGCTAAAGGGAAATGTGAGGAGTGACCATGATAACCTTGTTTTCACATTCAACAGATTTTAACAGTACTTTGCTGCTCTGACAGCAACCTGAAGCTTTATGGTCTTTCAGTGGTCAGAGACACGAGAGGAAACAGTTTTATTTCACTTTCCTTCTTAATTAGGGAGCAACATTACTGGAGTCAGAGTGTCCTCATCCATCCTGAATGGGTGCTTCTGCCGGAGGAAATGGACATCAGGGATTTGTAATCTGGAAGTTGTGTGTCGTTGTTCCTGTTCCTGGCGCTCAGTTTGCTGAGACACAGCCGTTCTGGCACAACACCGGCGCCGTGGCCTGGAGGGCGGCCAGAGCCAGACAGAAGAAAAGGAACAAAAGGAGGACAGGGAGAAATCCAGCGTGCAAGAAGTTTTAAATATCGGCTCATTAGCCACCTGTAGGCCTCTAATGAGAGCTCATGGATTTTTCATTCCCTTTAATCGGGTGGAGCTTGATATATAAAGGAAAAAGAAAAGAAAAGCCGAGTGCAACTGCTTGTTTTCACCTCAGGTCTGTTGTACCTGCCAAAATAGTAATGCCCACACACACACACACGCACACACACGCACACACACACGCACGCACACACACACACACACACGCACACACACACACACACCAGCCAACACCGACGTGTTTCAGCTCACACACCTGGACTGATGTGACCAGCAGGGAGCGTCCAGGCGCTATGAAGTGTCTCTGTGTGGAAGTGAACAGTGAAAAACTTTTACTACAGCATTAGCTGAGCTGAAATACACACTGTAGTTCCCATGAATCTGAACCGGACGTGATCCGCTCCACTGAGCCGCCATCTTGGTAGGCAAGATGAACCAAAATGACAAAATGACAGTATATTGACATACAATGAGGTAGTGAAATGAATGTCAACAAAACCCAAATGTGACAGAGAATGTGGCTTGTTTATTGTTGTCAGAGAAACTCCATAGCAACTGTCATGATAGTTAGCTACGGACACCTACCAAGATGGCTGCCAGCTGCACAGTTCCCAGAAGAGAGAAGTCACATGAGAACTAACAAAAATCACAGAACTGCAGAAATTCTAGGAAATTTTGTAAGATGTCATCACTAGGTGATACTTTGACTGTTTTTAAATTCAAAAACATTTTGTTGATGCCAAAAGGAAACTAAATGTTCTTGATTTTATGAAGAATCCCTCTTTGCCTCTTCATCTCCAGAGGGTACAGTCGTCCGCAGAACAGAACCTGCCTTCATCAGGCTGTTGAGACTTTTTAGGTCCCTGACTGTCTGGGAGACTTTGGTTATATTTACCCAGAATGCCCTGCGCTGTAGCCACTTCCTGGCTTTGGAGTTTCTCTGGTCCGCCTGGCATTCACATATGTATTTTAACTGAACCAGAGTTCACTTCAATCAAAGCGAAACCCGTTTGGTTTTTTGGTCTCTCAGCATTCACACCTCCCAAAACGAACGGGTCTTTCTAGCAAATGGATTCGAGTTGGATTAAAGCGGATCAAACAGGCTGATGTGAACAGACCCTGAGACACGTTTCCAGAAGAAACCAATAAGCCGTTCTGGCTCTAATTTATGCAGTTTTTACATCCAAACTTGGGCAAAGTCAAGTCAAGGAAATTCAGGGCCACATGAGTTTTTCATGCAGGAATTTCAGACGTTTGCTGCTGTTCAGCCTCCATGTGTTGTTATCAGACGCTAACGGCAGCAGCACAGAGGAGCAGAGTCCTTCCTCTGAGGAGTCTCTGCGTCCTCCAGGTCCAAAACCAACGTCAACATCTGGTTCTCTGCTTTGAGACGGACTGGTAATCTGTCCAGTCGAGACTCGGTCCACTGTTCCCAGTAAGAGAGTCCAATTCCTTCAACCCCCTTTCAGTCCTGACATTTTCTAAATCCAGCTCCAGGGCAGCTTCTCTCATTTCTGATCAAAGGTTCCTGCAGAGACGAGTCATTTCAAAGCGTCTCAGTCTTTCAAAGTAAAATATGATTCACTTTTAACGATAGAAATGAGATGAACTGGAGCCATTTTACATAAAAGTGATGCTAAAAGATGAAATGCTCTCATCGTGTTGGGTGTTTTCATAGAAAGCAGGAAATAGACTAATTCTTTAGTCAGAGGAACATTTGAAGGCTGCTGCTTTACAGTAATTACAGCTTTTTATTTATTTACTCAATCAGTCACCAAATAACATAACCTGACTGAAAAGGTGCAAACTAATATTTATGTCTAATCTACTCATCAAATTAAACTGAATTTTCCCTCATTATGAAATGGAAAAACAGCCAAAACATCAGTTATTACACAAGAACCACTAAACAGAAACATAATTAAAAACATCCAAAACCAAAAGAGAAACAACAGTTTGAAGTTATTTAACCATCAAATAATTAATCTGACTTTTATTTAATTATTAATAATTAATAATTTAATCTCAGAATTGAGATTTTAAAATGTCAAAATTCTGAAATTAAAGTCAGAATTCTGATTTAAAAAGTCTGAAATTTGGGATTCATTTCAAATTTGTTCTTATAAGAAGTCAGAAATGTGGGATTACAGTAAACACTCAGATGAGGAGAAGTCAGAATTCTGAAATTAAAGTCAGAAAAGCAAAATTTCTGATAATAAAATGACAGAATTATGAAAAAAGTAAATTATTTCTTTTCGATGGTCCAAATCTTTTTCCTAGTTAACAGATTTTTATTTTAAAAAAGCTGAAAATTAAAACTCCTGGACCTTTTTTACAAATTGCTGTGCTGCAGTCAGTTTTCCTTCGGTGTCTCTGCTCATTAAATAATCTGCGAACCATAAACTCTGAAGCTTGAACACGTTTCTGACACCTGGCTGCGTCATTTCTGCAGACGCAGCACAATCTGGACACTTTGCTCTCCAGCAGAGATCAGAGGGAAACATTAACGAGATCCTCCTCAGATTCAGGATTCTTTGTCTCTTATTCTGTTATTTCAACTTTTTCTATTTGCTCAGCCAAACGTGAGATTATAATCTCGACTCCTTTTCTATCAGCGCTTCACAGAAACCGTAGAAAATCTTAATTTGAAAAACTTTCATATCTCTGTCAGTGCAAGGAGGACAGATGGTGTTTTACAAGCCATCACAGAAAATAAAGCTGACAGGCTGATTTCACACGCTGCAGATATCTGCGTCCTTTATTCTGCAGAAGAAAAGCGAAGCACCGCTGCCGCCTTTCTCTGCGATTCCTCTGTGTTTTCCAGACAGCCTACAGCTCAGCTTCGCTTTCACATGTATACAGATTTTATTACGCTTCCCAATCATTATCATAATGTTATGAGTTTTCTGTCACATCCGTTCTGGAAAGCGTCCGTCTGATGACCGAACGGCGGCTCCACGCTGACAACACAAATCTGTTGTTTTTTTCCTAACGCCGTCACCATCCTTCAGTTTGATTTGAGAGATCAGCAGCACACTTAGCCACAAGCATGGCTGCAATTATTCAATACGGCGGCCATGTTTAGTTCTTCAGATGTCACGGAAACATCGTCTCTTTCAACACGAAACTCAGCAGCTGAACGCAGCCGTCCGGCACCGAGGAACCCGCTAACATGACAGAGAAGAAAAAATTATTCTCACTGTTTCCTCTTCTGATGTTAATATTCAGAATTCTGAAAAAAGGAAAAAAAAAAAAAACAATTCTGAGAAAAATTCTGCAGAAAGGTCAAGACTGCAAAAATTCTGAGAATGTTGATTGACACCGATCTGGTCTGACACTAAACTGACCTCTGGGAACGTTTATCAAATCCTTTTAAAGGGGCAGGACCAAGTAAAATTTACACTTTTGAGCTTTCCATCATGTTATGATGTTATTCTCATCAAAAACATTCCTGATGTGTTCTTCATTTACCTATTCATCCCAAGAGCAACTATTGAGCTGCGCAAAACGCCTGGTTGGATGTAGCTCCGCCTTCAAAATGCAGCTCCACCCCCACTCAGCTCCTGCAGACTAGCCAGCAGCAATTAGCATCTGCTGAGCTTATCAGTAAGAAACTTTGCTAGTGGAAACTTTGCTAAAAGGTTAACAGAGGTGATGACTTCCTGGAGGCGGAGCTACAGAAAGAGCGGGAGTTCTTAAAGAGACAGACACCCAATTAAAGGCATTAATCAGAAAGTAAAATTTATTGTGAGTCATATTTGATATATGTAGCATTTTTTATAACAACTGAAGATAACAGTTGCTACAAAATGGCTCTATGTAAAATCTAAAACATTGTCCCTTTGAATGATTGAATGAGCGGCACAGAGGATGTTTGCACTGCAGTTCATGTTGGCCTTTAGCTGCAGTTTGGCTGCTTCATGCCTCCAGCAGACAGAGAATATCCCCCAAAGTAAAATCTCCTCCGAACAGAGGAAGAGCACAAACTGCAGAAAAGGACACAGAAGTTGTTTTAAACTCCTGCAGAGTGGAATAGTTTCTCCAGTATTTCTCCAGGCTTGATGACATTTAGATAAGAGGCAAAGGGCTCTCTGTTCGAGTACATAATAAAGTCTGAAACTCAAAGTGAAGGCAGATAAGTTGAAGTTATCTCCTGGAAAAGGTCAAGAGAAGCTCATGCAATTACCAAGTGGATGGAAAAATCTAAAATGCACCAGAATTAAGTCAAGAAAAAAGCTTTCCTACATGCTGGAAGGCAGAAAACGACTGTAAGACGTGAACTTGGAACAGAAAGCAATAAATTATAGATAAAGTGCAACAAAATGCAGCTCAGAAATCCTTGAATTCTTCAACGTCATGAAAACACAGCTACTTAAAAATTCATACTGACATTTATACTCCATTAATTCAGCTTTACATTAGTATTTTCCAGAATATACCACACAGATGAGAAGAATCCAAATGTTTTAATGACTTCTGGGGCAAAATCGTCGAGTTAAAATGAATTGAGGGCAACAAAATTCCTAGTTTTAATTAACAATGTGGTTTTATTGAGTTTGGTTTGGCTACAAAAACACTAGACATGCAATATTTTCATAAAAGAAATAAAGTAGTCTATTACATTCATCATAATCACATTTATCCGAAAATTAAGGACAAATGCCTCATCAAAAGAAACAAGAAACATCAAAAGTTCCTCGTATTTTTTTGTTTGATTGGTTTTATTTGATTTTTATCCAATTAGATGAGCAATAGAAACTGCAAATGAGTCTCATTTATCAAAATCTAACGGATAATTGTGCAAAAATATTTGCAAATTTCACATTTTGAAAGTTTTTTTACTTCAATTTTGATTCAACTGCTTCTAAAAACAGCAAAAGCATTAAAACAAACCGTCCAGTTGTTTTTCGCTAAGAAGTTGATGTTTGTTGATGTTTCTGGAAAATAAGCTGCTTGAAAAACCTCTGGATTGTCAAGTACCTAGCAACCCCAGCCCGTTACCTAGCAACCTCCAGTACATTTGGTCAGCGAGTTTTACTGCTGTGTGCTGCTGGTAAAGACCAGAGTTTTGTTGTTGACTTACCATCCAGAAACCACTTGCCAGATTCTTGTTGGTTGTGCAGGAGGCTCCACTTCTGCTTTTCAAAGATGAATGGTAGTTTAATTGCGCATCTGTTTGCAGCCAGTTTTTAAACGCTGAGCAGAGACGTGGCCAGCAGGTTATGTGGATTTAAGGTGACAAGAGGCTCTAAAACAGCGAAAATCTCATGATGCGAGAATCATTTTGTGTTTTGTTTCGATCCTGACGTGTTCAAGGTCACCTTTAAAGTCACTGAATGTTTCTGGTCCTATTATAATATTAAACTAAAGAAATATAAAGGTGTAAATGGTTGGTATGAATTTAAAGAAGCGGCCATCTTGAATCGTGCTCTGGGGGCCGCATGACGTCGTTCCGGGGCCGTGAAGGGCCCCCGCCCACAGCAGACGTCCTGACTGTGACGGAAACAGAAGCGAGTTATTTACAGTCTGGGTCAGATGATTTCCCTTCAGAGCCGCTGAACACATGACCAGGCGCTTCTGTTTACAGAGAACACTTGAATGCCTCATTTGTGTCTCTGAAAGACTGAGACTCTGTCTGCTGAATGTAGGTTTTTTATATGATGTTTTTGAAAGAGTAATTTAAATATGTACATGTGACTGCGACTTCACAACATTTGTCATCTGAAGGGATTTATAAAAGAGAATATTTTTTTTGTAACTTTATTGTGTTAAAGCTGGATTGGTGCAATGTAATGAATATTTATTGTTGCTAATGTCTTGATTACTTTTGTATATTTGTAACTGAAATAAAGGTTATTTTATATCTCATAAAAGTTACTGAAATTGTGGATTTTTTCATTGGTGCTTTGACAGACATTTTAAAATATAAAACTTTTAAGTAAATAATTATTTAAGTCAACTAATTGAGTTAAATAAGTCAGTAATTTGACTTATTTAATCATTTCTTAAGTCCAATAAATAAATAATTGACTTAATTTTTTATTTGAGACTTACATAAATCATTTAATTCAGTATTTATTGACTTAAATTAATTATTGACTTAAAATACTTGCTGATTTTTTTGAACAAAAAACAGGTCATGAGTGAAATAAACTGCCAGTGGAATAAATTTTTTTAATTAAGAAAAGCTCCTATCCAACTTTCTGAACATTTCTTGTTAGTTTTGTTTCATGTCAAAATAAGAAATAGAAATTGGACAGTTTAATTAAAATGTTGTGTTTTTACTAAACATCTACTTTGCAATCAATAAATGAACATTTTCTCCTGCTGGCTTTGGGTATTAAATGCTAATAAAATGTGACAAATCAAAATCATCTTTATAATAGTTGTTCTCCAAATGGTAATTTCCCATTTTACTTAACCCTTCATTAACCAGAGCACAGATTGCTGAGTAAACTGTAATCCCTGATATTTTCCATGCTTGTGACTGGTTTTGGACCGGAACCAGTTCCAGAAGAGAACAGAAACCTCCGTGAGCCTCAGCGCGGCGTGTTTGGGCCGTTGGGGATGCATTTCTCCTCTGTGCATATTGTGGAAGCGTTTTAGGCCAACATGAATAAGTAATGAAACACCAAGTAACAGCAAGAGCAAGCTTTTAAATATTTCATCCCTCCAGTCCTGCACTGCGACCCAAAATCTCCAGTCCAACAGCAGCAGCGGCTCCAACGTCACAATGCAATAAATAAACTTGTTTCCACTTTAACAATTTAACTCCAGACTTCGTTTGTGCTCAGTTTGACTCCTTAAAGACAAAAACTGTCCAATCTTCAACTGGGAAGCAGGTTTTTTGTTTTGTTTTGTTTTGACCCAAAATGCACAAAAAAGTTTAAAATGCTTCAACACGAGTAACAGAAGTGATTTCTCTAAATTCAACATACTTTTAGTGACAAGTTTAGTTTGAAAATTACAGTAAGCATCTTTAGTTAATATTTTAACATATTTTAGCCATTTTTCCATTGACAACACTATAAAAATTGGAATAAAAAAATAATGGAAATACAACAATAAAAAAAAACAAAAAAAAACAAAAAAAACCTGATCTTTTTTTGGCTGTCCTAAAATATGTTACCACTGGCAGAAACGACAAAGAAGATGACTGGAAGTGGCAGAAAGGTGATGGTTTGGCTTGTTTTTTTGACTTAGTGTGTTAAACTTATTAATATGTGATTTTATTTGCACGTCTTTATTTAATGTAAACATTGTAGTTACAATTTTTTTTTTGAGAAAGAGTAATACTGGCAAAGTTTTGTGCACATTTGTGGTGGAGACTCAGAAAATGACCACAAAATTTCACAAATTGGAATCACAGAATAAATTCACTTAAAGAAAACACACATTTTTGGGGAAAAAAAAAGAGTTTTGAGTTGGGATGAGGCGATTTTTCAGCTGTTTCAAAAAAATTTTATTTAATAAAAATGCAATGGAAACACTTTTTCACATCACGAGTCACATGATCAACAACAGGATGTTTACTACTGTCGGAAATGATGAAGAAGACTTTACTGTCATAATATTATGCCTTTATTCTGAAAATATTGTGATTATTCGAGCAATATTTTTACTTTATTCTCATAATATTAGGACTTTATTCTGATATATCTATTTGTAATATCACTTTATTGCTGTCATATATTGTGTGTAAAAGTGAAGTTGTTTGGAAAGCTTTAAAAGGAATAAAAAGCACAGGAGTCACTATAATCTGTAAATTTGGTAATAATACAGTTCACAGGATGTACATGTGATATAAAGTATAAAGTTTACGTCTTTGCCTTTGTTAGTGACACATTTTGAGGTCTCCAGTCAAACCTTCCTGCAGGAAAACCTGTTGCCTTCCTGGAGGCTGCGATGCTGCAGACGGGCTGCTGTTCACAGGTCTGACTGCCAAACATGAGCTATGTGCAGCACAAAGAGGAGGGCTCCATTCACGACCCTCATTAATAGTCGAAAGCGGTGGCACCATCTAATTATGAAGCTCATCCATCAAGCGTAACAAGGACCGTCATCGGTATTTAGTTGGGCATAAAAGCCGCCGCGTTCTGCTTTATATGCTAAGCGAAATGCCACAAAGAGTTTGCGAGTTCCCAATCTCTCCTCTAATGGCTTTTCCATAATTTAATGAATGATGTATTACACAGAGCCGGGAACCTTGGAGAGAAAGGGGACGAGCCGGGAGAGACAAACAGAAGTCACCGACGGTAATTTACTGCGGGAACTGTTGACCTGCGTGACGGACAGGAAGAGGACAAACTGGACAACCAGGGGGTCCACCCTGAAAGATTGTCTCCCAACAAAATCACTTTGAAATAAAGAAATTATCCATAAATATGATTTTGTATGGGTCCAATTATGCATGATTTGAGACTGAAAGTGATAAAAATTACGTAGTTTTAGTGCAAAAATAAATTTTTCTTTACAAAAATGGCAGCCATCTTGAATTTATTTAGTACAAATTTAGGTTCTTGTATCTAAATACGGTAAAAATCTTTTAAATGTAGAAACAAGCATTAAAGTTTTCATGCTCACCACTCATGTATGTTCTTAATAGCCGCCTTCATTGTTAGCACTAATGGTGACCCCTACAGACCCTACAGACCCTTTTTGTGATTGGCTGCTAATTAACACTTATTAATAATAATGACCAAGCTGACAGTCCATGCAGAGCAGGAAGATGGCTGCCAGCTGAGGCGTCACCTGGCCGACTGCGACTGTTTTAACATTTTCCCACACGGATGATTAAACACCTTAAATCTCACTCAGTACGGCAGGCCAAAAGTGCCACTTTTAAAAAGGTAAAACAAAAAAAACATTGCAAAAAAATGACTTCTACTGATATTTTTGATACAAAACATGTAAAAAACAGCAAAAGTCCATTCTTAAGACTGTTTTTTTTCTACATCATTTTACAAACATCTTCTGAAATGTGAAAAAAAAAAGAATCTTTTGTTCAGGTTAAAAATAATTAAATTTTTGGTTTTGAAAATGGCATCATCTGCTGAGTATTCATTACTCAATAGATTTATACATAATCACAGTATGATACTTTATCCGTTTTGGATTCTGCACCTAAAAATTTACCAAAGTATGAAAAAACTAAAACTAATTAAATACTAAACAATATTAAACTAATAATAACTTATAAAAACTAGCAAACATACTCTAAAAACGATTTTCACCCCGTTACATTTCACAGGTTTTAGTTGTGTGGTCTGTGAATCCTTTTCCTAATTTTTTTAGCTAAAATATTTCATAGTTTCAGAATCAAAGTAATTTTTCTCCCGCTCTTTTCACAGGCTGATCCTCTGCAGCCACACACAACAGCTGCATCTGTAATGAGCATCGTGAGCAAATACCCTGATGCAATTTTCTCCAAAGATGAAGCAGATTATCGGGGAAAGTCACTTCAAAATAATTACAGCATCCAGAAATGAATGAGTGAGAGTTTGGGCCGTCGCGTGCAGCAGCTGCTCCTGAACGCAGCTCGCAGCTGCAGAAACTCATGCGCAGCTCGTCATTAACATCCACTAAGATTTGTGTTTGTCGGCGCCGTTCTCCTGGGTGCCGGATCATTTCGCACCACCAACACGTGCATTGAAATTCTGTTACGTGGCCACAATTTCTCCCTCTAATGAAGCCATTACTTTGCTTGTATCAGGTTTGGTAGTGTGAGGTTAATGGCTTCATTAGGCAACAAATCGCCACCCAGGGCTTGTGGAACGCACTTTGCCTTGACGCCTCTGCTATATTTCACCGCCTGCCATCTCTGAAAGTATTAAATTATAAGGGAAACAGATTAGAGCGGGCTAACAATGTGGAATGCTTTTATTTCCAAATGGATAGAGGGAGACAATTTGATGTACAATGATATTAATGATTCAGAAATACAAAGACAGGATGTCCAAGCTCCAGAATTAGTTTCATAAATTTATTTTGTGAAACTTTTAAGAGATTCCCACTGAGATGTTTCTCTCAGTGTCTTAAAAAATGAAAAGATGGCTTCATTTTGCTGGATAATCCATGAATTCAAGAGGAAACTTGTCATGAAAAATTAACTTTTTGCATATTTTTTAACTTCAGTTTGGCTCTCAACAGTCCAAGTATTAAAATAAGTTAAGGTTTATGGTGTCTGGAAAATGAGCCATTTGAAAAACATCACATTCCATGAGTCGTTGCCTAGCAACCCAACATGAACTCGAGCACTTTTGGTCAGCTGGTTTCACAGCTGTATGCGCTGCTAGAAAAAACAAGTGTTTTGCTCTCGACTTGCCATCCAGAAATCACTTAATGCATTCTTGTGGGTCGTGAAGGAGGTTCCACTTCTGCTGTTCGAAGATGTACGGTTGAGTAATTGCACATCTGTTTGGCTATTTGTAGATTTTTTTCATAGAGCTCATCTGAATTATTCTAAATAAAATGCAGTTTGAGAAGCTGAAATACCAAAGAACAATTCTGCTTAGATCCCTTCAGACTAGTGGCAGCAGCAATTAAAGGCTAAAGCCCAAAGCCTTTAAAGGCTAAAGCCCAAAGTACGGTTGTAAACAGCATCACTGAGGAGCACTGTTGTGATGACATCATGAAGGGAGAGTGTCAGTTAAAGAGACAGAGACCAATTTCAAGGCCTCAGATAACGTTATGAAGCGAAGCCATTTTTATTTTAATCAGTTTTTGATCTGTACATCATTTTCATAACAACTGAAAATTGTGACCTGATTGTGCTTTAAAACGGCACAATGTGTCTGGAAAATACATCATACTGTCCCTTTAACTCTGTTGGTGTTTGGAAATGAATCTTTGTTGCTGATGACTGAGTGAGATAATTTACCGTAGATGTTAGCTTCTGTAGTGGTGCTAAGTTGTTTTCCACTGTGCATATTAATGGATACAAACGTATATTTTGAGTTTGAATGATCAAAATAGTCACAAATAATAAAAGATACATAGATAGGACCCAGATCAAAAGCCGAGGAGAATTAATAAGCCTTTAAAGATTTACAAGCTGCTGCTCTGATGTGCTTTGGCAGCCGGTTGCAGAGTGCAGGAGGAGCCGCCCTGGAGGCTCTTCAGCCAAAGAGCCGTTCGTGTTTGGGACGGAGGCTGGAAGACGCTGCATCTGGGTCTGGATCCAGACCAACAAACGGTCCAGAAGTGGAGCAACTCATCAATTCACAATCACTACAGTTTGGATAACAAACTTTCTTTACAACTCCAACCTGATCTCAAATATAAAAGTCAACCACTGTCTTTCACTGCTAGCAGAAGTAAAGATGGCGGATTGGAGGACTTGGTTGGCCAGATGTTTACGACGTGTTTAGCAGTAAATTCTGTGAAATAATAGTTAAAAAAAAAAGAACAGGAATTAGATAAAACCTGAAAAAAATGTTGCTAACAGAATATAAAGATGTGTTTGCAGTATTGGGAGAGACTAAATAAATCTTTCCTGCAATCTAAGAGTCTTAAGTTCAGACTGAACCGCTCCAGGATAATAAAGAGGATTTTTAAACAAATGGAGGCCCAAATGAAGAGACGCAAGCAAACCTGTGCAGATTTCTCTACTGTACTGCGTTTTATTATTTATCTTTTTCAACTCCTAGTTATTTTTGCTGGTTATTCACATCCCTGTTAATATGCATATTTGCATACATTATGTTCTCAGTTTGCCTCTGGGTGTTATTTTGTTTTTTCATAACTTTCATAAAGTATTTTTATTCGGCTCTTTGTCATTTCCTTTCCCGTCTCTCCCTTTTCCTGCAGAGATATAAAGTTTATTTTCCAACTGCTCCTTTCTGCATTTTATTCTGAATTTGGTTCCTGCTGGATCGAAAGACATTATCGATGTAGCAATGATAAAACACTCAGTAATAATGCCAAGGAGATCCCTGAATGGTGACTGATGAGGTTTTCTTGAACAGGTTGGGTCTTTGGTCGAAAACCAACATGTTCAAAATCATTCTTAGATCATGAGATTACACCTGTTTCAGGGTTTTTGTTGCTTTAAATCCAAATACTCCCCAACTCAACGTTTACACTCGCACATGAAAATGGCTGCGAACAAGTGAGCAATTATGCAACCATACATCTTTGAAAAGCAGAAGTGGAGCCTCCTGCACAATCAGGAATGCAGCAAGCAGTTTGTGGATGGAAAGTCAACAACAAGACATTTGTCTTTTGCAGCCAAATGGGTTGGAACTCCACTGGGGTTGCTTGGTAACGGGCTGAGCTTCGCTGAGGTTGCTATAGTAACAGCAGAATATGACTCAACAATTGAGACGCTTTTGAAATGGCTCATTTTCCAGACACTAAAACACATGAACTTGCCACAAGTATGAACTGGAAGTAATCTGATCCGCCATTTTGGTAGGAAACGCAGCGCAAAGCGTAGCTGAACCATGGAGCAACAACAAGAAACAAAAACAGTTTAAGACTTATGTTTAAATGTTTTGTTTTTCAGATTTTAGATTTCCTTATTACTATTTGTGTTATTGTTGTGTATTTTATGTTTTGCAAGGACCCACTTGGAAACAAGATGCTACATCCTCAAAACAATTAAATAAAATAATAGGTGTAATGGACTTACACTGTAAGTTAGAGTTTGTTCTAAACTTGTAGCTTGTTTCCCTAGCTATCACGCAGCTGCCTTGTTAGCTCGGGATACCTACCAAAATGGATGCCAGTTAAGTGTGACATTACATGAGAACTAAGTATCACCAAAAAACAGCAGCTGTTTTTTTTAGCTGTTTTTAGAAGCAGGCGAAACCCAAATGGACGTTTAAAAACAAGAAAAAGGTGAATTTTTCATTACGGATCCCGTTTGCTCAATGTTGCAAAAGCATAGACTGAGCAATACTTTAATATTTATGACATATAAATATCAAACACCACGATAAAGTTCAAAAGCCTGCTCATGCAACTTAAAATGCTGGTAATGAAGGACACGCGTTCCTCCTTCCTGCTCTGGAGTGCAGAGATTTCCTATAAAACAAGCTTTTCTCATCTGCGCTCGTTTTTCTGGACGTGAGATAAATGGAGCGTAGAGCCATAAAAACTGTCAGTTTGCAACGCAGCTCGCTCATTCATGCAGTGAGAACACGGCTAAACAGACAGCGACTCATGGCGGACTGCGGGTTGGAAAGAGGGAGGATTCCTCTGGCAATAAAAGGATAATAAACCAGCAGAAAGAGGCTCCACTCTGTAAATAACTATAAGGCTGTTTCAGGGAGGTGAGATCTGATCTAATCATAAAGGAAAAGATGCAATAAAGTCAAAATATCTCCTGAAATAATCCTGAATTTTGTTTAATCCTATTTGTGATTAGGGAATAAATCTGGAGCTTTGGATTGATATCCAGCCCAAAGGAGCAGCTTCATGAATACAACTACTCAAAAAAACATAATCAAAATGTTATGAAACTGAATTAAATTTTCTTTTTTATGTGTTTTAAATTGGTTTGGAAAGATAAAACTTTTCCCTGCAGTTAATTAACAAGTCCACAGCACATAGAAATGATTTTCTCTGAAAACTCTCCCAAGAAGCAGCCAAAGAACCAGAGAACAATTTGTTCATGTGAGATTGGAGGCAAAGATATTTTTGCCATTTTCATCAGTCGGATGAAGCTCCACGCTGATTGTTACAGTTGGTTTTACTGTAAAACAGAAGCTTTTTCCTGTTCTTAGAGCTTTAATTAACCTTTCTTACAAACATGTTTAACCTTTTTTAGTGATGTTTAATGTTGTGAATGAAAGGAAAATGAGCTTTTTGTTATTAAAGCTTAGAAGTTATGAAGTTAAATTATAACAGCGTGAACATTTACAGTTTAATACACTGAAAAAGTAACAGATTATTATTATTATCATAACACAAACATTACAATGTGAACGTAATGACTTCAGATGGATGAATAGTCGAGGTTTAGTTTCCATTATTTACTCTTTCCTGACTCAGATATAAAGTGAAGTTTCATGAAAACTGATGAAACAGTAACCAGTGTAACTTTTTCTGCTTATCAGCTGCTCTGCTGTAACACAAACAATACAATAAATCTGAAATTATTGGAGTTTGTTTTAAGTTAAGGAGTTATAGCAGCTAGCTGTGATGCAGTGCTAATGCTAAAAATAAAATCTAACTTCAAATTGGTTTAAATCTTCTCTGATGTTCATTTTCTGATTGGCTGCCAGTAAAATTCAGCTATCAGAGCAACTATTGCAAATGCTTTGCTGCCATTTCTTTCTCCAATTTTTCCTGTGAATAGTTTTTGCAGCGCTCGTGGCTCGTATTTCTGCGACATTAGGCAGACAGGAGGCAAAGGTCGCCGGGGCCGGGAGTCGAACCCGCGACCAGGTGGTTAGCACGCCCCTGTGCTGCCATTTCTACCACTTTGCTATGCTAGCATTTGCTTGCTATGCTAATGTTAATTCGTTTACATGTCATTTGCCTGGAAAATTTCTGCTGTAACAAGAACTGTGGGAACAGAATCAAATTTAAAGACATAAAAATAAAATATTTTCTTGGAATCAAAATAGCCGATTGTGATGAAAAACTTTATTGTCTAGTAAAGTCAAAACTTTCTGCCAGAGAAATCGTGGAGATCTAAAATTGGATGATATGGGAGAAAATTTATGGCATATGAATGGAATAATGATTAAGCAATAAATCAAAAACTTTTCTTTCCGTTTTTTGTGGCATTAATGCTCAGATCAAGTTGCTTGCTGTCCAGACTGAATTATTCCCGCAGTCGTCTGCATGTCAATGATTGGTGAGCAGCTCGCTGCTGAGTCCCGGCGTTTCATCCTTACAGCTCCCGTCCCCTCACACGAAAACAATCAGGCCATGACGGATCCACAGATGACATATTACAGGGAAAAAGCTCCAATCATTGGATAATGAAAACCAATCAATCACTTGTAGGTAAACTGGGCATGTGTGGCAACAATGAGCGCTCTTCTGGTTTCTGGCAACTCTTTGATTAATGCCTGGCCCGGCCGCGCTCGGTGTCCGGGGCTCCCATAAAACGTTACGGCCGACTGTCTGGAGACCTCATTTTCCTCCGTTTCAGTCTCCGTTCGCCGGAAGATGCCTCCCAGCTGACCCGGCCTGTAATGCCACTATTAATAGTGTTGCCACAGTGATTAATCACAAACCCAAAGCTCGCGCTGTTGTGTGGAACAATAGAGTTTCTTTGTGAAAAAACCCTTTTTGTTGCCCTTGATTTGACTCACGTTGGCGCCGCTACGCCCCGCATTAAAAGCAATCATTGCTTCAGATCATGAAAAACTGATGGATTTCTCTTTAGAGAAAGCAAATTGAAGTGGTATTGTGCTTATGTTGCATATCATTGCACAGCCAGAGGTGACACCTGGGTTTAACAAATGAGATGAGGTGTGACAGAACAGATATTATGAAAGTTAATTTGGGCCCTGGGGGGAAGTGGATCTCTGCAGCAACAGTGTCAGTGAAATAATTCAACAGGAAACTACAAAGAAAAGGAAAATCCACGTTTATTGGCTCCCTGCCTGTTAATAATTCATGCAACCCACTTCCACCAACAGGACAAGACATCAGGCAGAAGAATTTCAAGTTTTGCATACATTTGCAATGGAAACGCAGGTTGTTACTCTGACTGGTGAAACGTTTTGTTTTGGTGGATTCTTGTTGCTTTCAGTGCAGTGGAGGTGTGGAGTGAAAATGGTGTTTAATCAGATTTAGATGTAGAGCTGAGCAGAATAATGTTTACCTTTTTCAGTGATGAGGTTTGTAAAAGTATTAAATATTTGCCTCATCTTGTTACAAATCAAATGAGCCATGGAGTTTTGCATGCTCCATCTTCAAGCATCGTTGCATTCAAGTTAATCCATTTTGTTCAAGAAAAAGTAAGATTTGTTTAGATCTGATGCACCCTGCTGTATCCCGCCTCTCTGTGTTGTCATTCTGTATAAAATCCATCAGGAATGAGTTGGGAGATCTGATGGGAATCCTTCCTAAAACTGCATCGGTCCGATGTTCGTCTCTGCTTGTAGGTCCAAACGCTGTTTAACTTCATGTAGCATCTGGTCGGTGCTATAAATAGGACTAATGCAGTACTTAAAGATCCTGTGAGCTGATTTACATTTGCTAGCTAGCAAAGCTAAAGCTAGCTAGCGTTTTTATGTTCATCATGAGTAAATTAAAATGTATCGCTAGTTTGGATGATATTGTTCTTGGCCATTGACTCATGTCTGCTACCAGACCGCGTGATTTACTTATTTCTGATTATCTTACGTTTCTGTTCTGTTACATGCCTTAAAATTCATTCTTAATGGTCTTAAAAACCTTAAATTTTAGGTGGTGAAATCTAAAGTGGCTATTAAGCTATGAAAAAAGCACAAACAAGCTAGCTTGCTTTACCTTTGTTAGGAAAAAAAGCTAGCTAGGTAAAGCAAGGTAGCAAGCTTTACCTCACTAGCTTTTTCCAAAAATAATAAACAGCTAGGTAGCTGTTTTACTAAGAAGGGTAAAAGCTAGGTAAAGTTTGCTACTTACCTTGGCTTAGCTAGGCAGCAAGAGCAAAGCTAGCTAGCTTTCTATGTCCATCAGGCGTAAATGTGAATGTGTTGCTAGTTGGCTGTTCAATATTGTTCTTAGCCATTGTTTCATGTCTGTTGCCAAGCCACACAACATAGTTATTTCTGTTGTTATACAGGTCTTACATTTCATTTATAAATTTCTTGATCTTACATCAGAGGTGGTGCAACGCTGCAGAAACCATGTGAACTAATATATGCTAGCTACCAAGGCTAAAGCTAACTATCCAAACTCTACGATTTATTTCTGTCATTAGGTATGAAATTTAATTCATAATGGTCTTAATAATGTCTTTAAAACCTTCTTCTTTAGCACAGTTCTGATGTGATACAGGTTTTAAATTGAATTCACAGAGCTCTTAAAAGGTCTTACATTTGTATTAATGCTCACATTTGACACACACCCACAATTAAAACTTAATCAGATACCTGAAATCAGTGCTGGCAGCTCTCAGTGCCAAACGTCCCAGACTCATTTAGAGGTAGAGGAGAAATTTGTTTTAAGTGTCTTTTCAGAAAAATTGCATTTTATCCCTGAGCACTTAGAACGGACAGATATAAAATAATTGAAATTGTGAGCATAGATCTCTGAGATGGCTCTTTATTGCGTTCTCTCTGCTCTACAGAGGCCACAAAAAGCACACACAAGCAAAGCCTGGATTAGTTGGTAATGGCTGGCATCAATATGGCTCTAATGTCGTTTCATGATGCATCCTGATCGTTTCTGGCCAGGCAAAGAGCGCTCGCCAGCTCGCTTTAATGACTCGCATGTCAGGAAAACAAATGTTATTACTCAGCGTTATTAAATATTGCTTTTATTTGTGACAGCAGAGAGTCGGGCGCAGTCAGCTGGTTTCTAATGTATCTCTTTGCACCAAATCAAAACAGGCTGATTTTATTTCCGCCGATAAAAATACACGACAGTTTAAAAGTATACGAAACTTATAGATTTATTTGTTTTAATTAGTGACGGGGGAGGAGGGACTTACTATAAAATGCAGCAAAAATAATAACTCAGCTTTGTGAAACTTGGTCATCAGTGAGATATTTTTTATAAAACGTAGTTATTCTCTCTGTAGCAGATCAAACTGACTTTATTCTATCACATAAAAACGACACAATGAGGTTTAAAACAAAATAAATGAATGAGCCAGCAGTAAAACCCAGAGAACACAGTCACCACTAGAACTTTATGTTTGGGTCATTCTAGCAAAATATCATAAAAACATCATAAAAAGTCCAGGAAGTTTTTGAGTAATGGAGCAGTAGTTTTATGTCGCTGCTTCTCCGACCAGCGGCTGACAGGGATAACGCTAGAAAGATGTTTTCATCTTAAATGTAGAATATATAGCTGTACAGTTTTAATTACTAATCAGAATTTGTTGTTTTTGAGTCTGTATACAGCAGTTAACGATTAATAACAAAATCAGTTGACGATTATCTCAGTAATCGATTAATCGTGATTAATTGTTTCAGCCCTACAAGATGTATGAGGTTGTTTTAAGTCAATCATTCCTTTAAGCTCCAGTATCTAACTTGTATATACATATAACAATATTTTTTTTTTTACAAATTTGTTTAAACTTTTTATGCTGTATGGATTGAGAGACATAATCAGGGGGGGAAATGGAGATCGTCTGCCATTTCCCAATGCTTGAAGTGCTAACTAGAAACAACCAATCAGAGCCAGGAGGCGGGACTTAGCGCTGTCAATCATTCTCCATATAGCACGCTGTAAATGCTAAGGCTAGTTAGCTAGTTTTCCTGTAACTGTAAGTTGTTTCTCAGTCATTAGCATATTTAGCAATGTGTTCATGAGGATGATTGACAGCGCTACGTCCCTCCTCCTGGTTGTTTTTTATTGGACTATTGAAGATTTTATTTTAATTATAAAAGTTACATACTGCAGCTATAATATTGATAAAAAATAACTGCAGTGGCAGATAACTTCCCCTTTAACAGGGAAAATGTAAAATAATTTTTTTACTGACCAAGTTTCATAAGATCAATGAAAAGTGATTGAAAAAACTCCAAAATGTAGGAAAACAATAATATGCAATAAGAATCAGACTCTAATCTTTCTCTGCAGCCTCTTTAAAACTTTATCCAGTAGGAAATATTAGAAAAATGAGAATAAATCATGTTGTCATTATAAGAGTGGACAATAGGAAGGTGAAGTTGCTCTAATTGCTGCTCACTTTTTCTCGGCGCTCGCAGCAGTCAGAAGGTCACAGCCGTCATTCGTTACAGCAGATGCATTAAAAGCCTTTGGAAACTTGTCTGACAACCAGTTATTAAAATGGACGCGGTTCCTCTGAGAGCAGCTGAGGATTTTGGGTAATGAGGGAAATGGGCCCGCAGTGTCCTCCAGCTCCACTCGGAGATGGATGGCTGTCTGCGTAACGAGTCGTTGAGGAGCGACGTCTCAGTCTGCCCTCCGCTCTACTGTACGGCACGTCCTGGAGAAACGCCACATGTAAAGAATCTGGAGGCGTAATTATCATTATTTATGCCCCATTCAGATGCCCATGTGGAGTTTTCATGTTTCTGTGTCTTCATCCCAAAAGAAGAGAGACGGATTCCTCCGTAGAGCTGAACAAGAAAAAGATAAAACCTTAAAGATTCTCTTTGAGCTCTGAGTCGCTGAAATATTTCTCTGCCTTGGAAACTGGGGCAGAAGCACATCAGTGGGGAAAGTTCTGCTCCAACTATTTCTTTAAAGCCATCGTTCTGCTTTGATTCTGTCATGATGCCACACAGAAAGGAGAAGAAGAAGGAAATGTGTCATTTCAGAAGGTCAAAGGGCAGCGTCACTCATTCCTACCACTACCAGAGAAACTGTACTAAAAACAATTAGTTTCGTTCATTCAATTGCGTCTACTTTAGTAACTTTTTAAAGTACTTTTATCTTTACTTTTACTTGAGTAATTTTATGATTAAGTATTTCTAATCTTATTTAAGTAAAACTTCTGGGTTTTTTACCCACTGAATGAAAAACATGTTTTAACCAAAAATCCACCAAACAGGCACAGAAGATGCAAATGGCGTCTTGTTGAGTATTTATTATCCAGTCAATGTCACCTTAATCACAATCCATAACCTTTTAGAAATCTGCACAGAAAATTAACCAAATTATGAAAACACTAGAAGAATCACTGTAAGTAATAAAACTAAACAATATTTCACGAATAGAAACTTGCAAAAACATTCTGAAACTAGTTAAAACTAACTGAATTAGTCACAGCAAAATCAAGCTAAACTAAACTGAAAAACCCAAAACTACCACAGTCCTGGTAAACAGTCTTCACCCCCTTCAAAGTAAGAGCGTGAATGTAAATGGAAAAAAACTGGGAGAAATTTATTCAACTGAAAGTTTACAAAACAGCCACGTAAAATATCGCTTCAGACTTTCTCTGATAAAAAATGTTATTTAGGGGAAGCCGAGTGCGCCAAGCGTTTTTAAACTCTGGCGAAAGCGATAAATTAGCTGTGCTATTAGCACGCTAGCAGCATTTAAGCTCCTACAGTTGTGTATTATTTGTTGCCTGATTCTTCAGTTTCATTTTCTAAACAAAAACCAAACATGAGGTAAATGTCCACACCTCACATTGTTTAGTTCATAAACAAAAGCTTAAATATTTCTGGTTATAATGTGTTTATCTAATAAAGTCTGTGCAGGCCTGGTTATCAAAAAGGCGTTAACATTATGTATTTATTATTATCACTCAGCTGCAAGAGGTAAAAAATATGCTGCCACGCATAGTTTTTATTTTTGAACACAAGCGGCAGCACCATTTTTTCCAGCATAGCTGTTATATTGCAGTTCTGGCAGCGCTAACTGCAGGATCCGTCATGCTGCGGGCTGAAACTGGGTTAAGTCAAACCATAAAAAAAAATCATCTTCCTTAACGAACCTCACACCTCTTATTAATGTACTTCCCAATTTACATATAGGAATCATCGCTCATTCATCATAGTGAAACGCTGATATTCCCAGCAGTTTAGCTTTTCTCCATCCTCATTTGTTTCCTGCAGCTTCATAAAGAATCTCAGTGACATTTTTAAAACACTTAAGAACTCAGAAACGTTTCCTAAACCCAAAGGAATGCTTTTAACCTACAAACTTCCAGAATTTCATGTGAAAGCCACAAAAGGAGGACGAGTTAAACTAAATGGATTCATAATTATCGTTTTCCAGCTTTTTACAAAGTCTTAGCTCAAACTAATTTTTTTAGAGGCATGCTACAAGCTAATTGCTATGAGACTTTACATTGTTGTTGCTACTTTTATTCAATAAAAACACACAACTTAAAAAAATACACCTGCATTTCTCTGGATCACGAAGAAATTTTAAAAGTTTAAAATGTGACATTTCTCATTTAAACTGAGATTTATTTTAAGAGAGGCAAAGATTCACAGTCGTAGATCAAGAAAATAAAGGAATATTTGGAACCAAACTGACAAAATATCATTCAAATACTAATAAAAGTCTGTTTTTCATGCATTAATCTTTAAAACCCGTGACGTACACGTCGTTCTATTAAAGAGGGCGGAACTCTGCTGAGGTTGCTAGGTGATGGGCTGGGCGGGGCTTGGGTTGCTAGGTGATGGGCTGGGCGGGGCTTGGGTTGCTAGGTAACGGGTTACTGCCTGCCAAATGGGTCATCAATATTGGAAGGTTTTTTATTGCATTAACTTATTGCAAGAGAACAGCTGAATGTTTTTTACGTTTCTCTACTGTTTCTAGAAGCAGTAGAGAAACAAACATAAATGTCTAAAAAGTTAATTTTGCATAAACATTGGACGGGTTCTGTTGTGCAATAAAATGTTTTATCGTTACAACTATTGTGATCATGTTAAAAAAACAAAACAAAAAAACTACCTATTTTTTAGGCAACTTTATGGCTGACATAAATATTGCATTGATAAACATAATGATTTTAATTTTTTTTTTTTAAATGCGTTATATCGCTAAACTAAACAAAGTAACTGCATTTAGTCACATTTTCTAATTTACTGATTTATTTCAACAAATACATTTGATCACACTCATATTGTTGATGTAAAAACAGCATAAACATTTGGTTTTTCGCAGTATTTTTCTGTTGTGATTTCAGTTTTTATGTAAATTTCAAACATTTTTAGTGTAAGAAGGAACTTTATAACTAAATATACATGAATAGTAATATAGTGGATGCAAGTATACTTTACTACTGTTCTTCTGTTGTATACATTACACATGTATACATTTTCTTTGTTTTCTTTTATTACACTATGTTCAATGAAGTCAACATGTTGACATCTTTATTTCTTTCCTCCGCTGTCAACATGGTGTCAGCCATTCCCGCTCCGTCAGCTGGTGGAACAATGTGGCGTTCGCAGGCTGTCAGCTGCATATGGAAGCGTGAGCGTGATGAAGTGAGTGTTTATTAAAGCGCATATAAGATGAGGTACAGTAAATATGCCACAGATGGCGTGGGTGATGGACGGCGGTGGGGAGCGGGGAGCAACGTTAATGCTGCTTTATGTGCCCGTTTGGTTCCGGTTTCATCAACCCTTACTGTCCTTTCAGAAGACCTACAGCGGCGTGAACATTTCAACGCTTCGTTCATCTCCAGAGGATTTGCTGCCAGCTGGAAAACTGACCACATTTAATGTCAACTATTTGAATTCTGATTCAATAAACTGAGCAAAAATTACATATCTGAAAGGCTAAAACACAACTTTCAGTGATTAAGACTATATTTCATAAAATAAATTACAAATTTAAGGAATAATTGACTTGAAACAAGCTCTTATATCTTGTAGGGCTGAAACAATTTAGCTTAATCATGATTAATCTAAAATAATGGTCAACTAATTAAGTCATTGATTAATTGTTAACTGGAGCATATTGACTCAATATTCAGGCGATTTGCTGAATATTGCTGAAAGAACAATAATTAAACCAAAACTGTACAAAAAAAACAACTGATTTTGTATTTCAAAGTAAAAACATACATCTTTGTCTATAAATATGTTCCAAAATATGCCAAATTATTGATCGATCAATCCAAAAATAGTCAACAGATTAGCCCTGAATATTTAACATATGTTTTAATAGCAATGTGTATTTATAAATACCAAATAAAAGCACAATTTAAAACACATATTAAATATACTGCAGAAAAAAAGCCCATATTAAACCCTTAAGAATAGAAAAGGTCTTATTTGGATGTTTTCTGTGCAGTTTTCAGTATAAAACTATAAACGAGTTTGTCCAAAATCAAATAAACCAAACAAAACCTCAATTCTTTAATCTGAACTGAGAGAAAACTTCTAGACATTTTCTTTCTGAATCCGTCAGAATAATTTGGATTAATTTGGGTTTCTTACTTCTCAATAAAATTGTTTAACTACAAAGATCTTTAAACTGCTTTCTGTACCATAATATTTCTAACTGTTCAAATACACAAAATTATCAAACATTTTAATTAAAAAATCCTCTTACTTTTCAGGGAATCCGAACAAATCGGCAAGAAATAAATAATTATTTTCTAGCAACTTTTTTTCTTTTCTTTATAATTCTTTTATCTCAAATACCCGGCAGTCCATATACTTACAGAAAGAGGAATTATACATATTTTAATCAGCCTGGTAAAAACGCTTTGCTTCGTACAGACAGTCTAGACCCTGTTAATGTTAAAACTTTACCCACTGCAACGGCTGCGCTAGCTTGATGCTAACAAGCTTACCGGAAGTTGCCGTTGTTACCGGAAAAGCCGTCATTCACCGCGAAGAGAGAAGCCGAGCCGAACAAGGCAAGTACACTGACCCTCTCGAACAAGGTGGCGATTCATGTTGTGATTCAGGATTTAAAAGCGCCGCCATCTCGGACTGAACGGCTCCGTTCACTTCCTGTAGTTAAAAACTACAAATCCAAAACAGCGCAGGAAATCAACGTCATCGTTCAGGACGGTCGTTCTCTTCGCTGATTGGTCGAGTAGAAATTCCATCGGGGAATTCCAGAGGAAGGGCTGAGGTAGATTATTTCTGTTTTTATTGTTGTTCCAAAATAAATTAACATAAAAAACAAATATTTTGTTGTTATTAGTTTTGCTTTTAATTGAAATTTAAATAATTAATAACTGTATTTATGTTCACAATATGTATAAATATGATTCGACAGGAACCATCAGGAGTTAAACGCTGACTCAGCTCCTCTGATGAATCTCACAAAATCCTCTAAAGCGACTTTAAAGCTGAAAAAAAAAGCTTTGAACAAGTTTGAGAAAGTGGATGTAGAAACTTGTGGAGCGGAGAGGGATTTCTGAGTGCTCTTCAAAAGGAAACCAAATCAGGGTTTTGTTCCTGTCTGAAGTGTGTCAGAGTGGCTGATTTTAATATTTGGTTACCTGAGTTTGTTAGATATCAGACGCTGGCTGAAAAACCCCACTGAGGCCTTTTCTCTTTCGTTTGGAGTGTTTGTCGCTGCCACTTCCGACTCCCTGAGGTTGCCGCCTTTCCAGGCTCGGCGAACCCCGCTGGTGTGTCGTGTAAAAACACAAACAATAAAACGCCACAGATCCTTCAGGGCTTCTGGAGACTGCGACACTCGCCTTTGTTGTGAATATAAAGCTACCTTTATGGCACAGAAAATAAGAAACGTACTGGTAGCAGACTATCCAAAAACCTGAGGTTTCTCTGTTTTTGTCAGGGGAGGGAAAAAAGCAAAAGAAAGAGGATTTATGACACTCTGACATGAAAGAGAAGTTTTTGTTGCCTGCTGACAAACAAATGGTTTGTGAATGAACTGAGTGAAGAACGGAGACGGGAGACGGAGGACAAGCTGAGTTACGGCTCCGACTTCAGTACTCAAGTTTCTCACAACAAAACCGAGACACTTTGGAGCTGCAGATATGTTTAATATTTAATATTATACTTTAAAGGAGCAATAGGGGCTTTGATTCTAGATAACAGAAGAAAAATGGAGCAAATTTCTGCAAAAAACTGAGAATCTGCAGTTTAATTTCAAGAAGAAATTAGAAATTTAAACTTATACTCAAGTAAAAGTAGAAATACTTTGAAATAAAATGACTCAAAAGTAATTAAGTAAATGACATTAGTTGTAAAGTTTCAGTTTTGTCGTCTTCCCTTCATTTTCTTTTAAATTTATAATTTTTTGTGTTGTGTTTGTCGCTGCCTCTTGGCCACGACTCCTTTGCAAAAGATGTTTTTATGCTTGTTGGGTTTTATTGTGGTAAAATAACAATTAAATAAAAAAAATATCCAGATGTGCATCTCATAATTTAACCAGATCAATCAAGAGGATTTCTGTTGCCTTTCTTACTAATTTCTGACTTTATTATCCCTAAGAGCCTCAAGAAGGTCTTAAAAAGTTTTAAATCTGAATTGGTGAAACATAAAGGAACATTACACCCGGATTAGTTCTGTGTATGGAAGCAGTTAGCGGTAGTTTGAGGCTCCTGCTAACTAGCTTCAGCTAGTTAGCTGCTAACCTAGCAGGTGTGTAACTGCTAACCAGCGTAGCAGGTATGTTAGCTAGTTATCAGCAGTTAGATGAGCAAAGTTTGTCCATTTCTGTGGAGATGAGGGTCTTAAATTTAATTCCTAATGGTGTTTAAAGACTTTAAAAAGTTTTAAATTTGAGTTGGTGAATCTTAAAGAAACCCAACGTTTGTATCCAGTTTAGGTTTGCATATGGAAGCAGTTAGCAGTTTGAGGCTTCTGCTAATTAGCCGCTATCATATTATTGCTAGCCAGTCAGCCAGTTAGCTTTTCTGTCTCTATCATGGCTAATATGTCAACAACTAAATGCAAAAACTCTGTACATTTCTGTGGAATTCAAGCCTCAAATTCCACCCATCGTGGCGTTTAAAGGCCTTAAAAAGTCTTAAATTTGAGGAGGTGAAACCTAAAGAAACACAATGCATGTATCTGGTTTAGTTGTGCAGATGGAAGTGGAATAAATTAGATTTTTTTGGGGGTAAAAAGATTGTAAATGTGCCGCTCAGACTGCAGTGAACCAGTTCATTTGGATGGTAAATCAGATTCAGTTTGCGTTTAGCTGCCGTGTGAACTGAGCTTCAGTTGGATCCAAACAGTGAAAACGCGGCAGCACATGAAGTGACGCCTTTGTGCTTTTAGAACCTTCTTCATCAATTCAGGGTAAAATCCAGGAAAACTGGCGCTATGGCTGCACAGTTTGCAGAATGTCTGAGGTGAACTGAAACACCTGTGTCCTATTTGAACCAAACATGCACTCAGTCACATTGATATACGGAACAACATTAGCATTTTAAAGAAAACTCTCGCTTTCTGTCCTACTTTTACATCCACATGCACTTGCTTTCTTGCTTCTCTTTAGATTATTTGAAAACAAACAACTGCTAGTTTATTGAAATGCATTCAAGAATCAGTTAAAAGCCAGACTGGAGATATTTTCTGACTCTTATTCTGTCCGCTCTTTGCTGGAGCTTCGTTCACTCCAGCAGCAAAAATCACTCCCTCTCACTCTTTGTGTTTTTCCTTCCTCTAATTTAAATGTGCACACTTTCTGTGCACATTTAGTCGTTAGCGAAACGCCTCTCGTGGTGCATTCAGGTTCCCACTCATCAGGGTGGGTTCAGACGAGAACCTTTATTGTTTTTTATGGCGCAGACGTTTTAGTGTAAAGCTGCAGTGAAGGTTGTGTGAATGAAAGGGGAAGAAATGTGATTGATTTCAGAGTGTGTGAGAAGGACCCCCTCTGTGGAAGTGGATCCTTTGAGTCAGTTTACTTCCTCTCACATGGAAGATCATCTTTAGCGTTGAAAAGTGCAGAGTTTTATTCAGCCGGAGGTTTTCTGTGAACATCGACACTATGGAGCCGAAAAAGGGTCAAAATTACTGCATTTTTCTAAAAAACTATTTAAAACTGAATGTCAAGTTTTGAACTCAAAATCTGAAAAACAAAAATGAGTTCAAGGTAAGAGTAATTAAACATTTGTATTTATATTTTAACAGTTTTTTTTTTAATATATTTTGAATCGTTTTTGTTTAAGTTCTTAGATTAAACTGAACTTTAGGAGCAGTAATTTACATATTAGCTACATATTTAGCTATATATTTAAGCTAATATGCAAATTACTGCTAACTAAATAGCCTGCTATTTAGCAAGCTAACTAGTGTACTATTTGGCTACCAAGCTTACTGAACAGTTTATTTAGCAAGCTAACCAAATAGCTTACTATTTAACGAGCTAAATAGTAAGCTATTCAGCTACCAAGCTAACTAGCTTGTTATTTAGCAAGCTAACTAAATTGTTTATTTGTAAAGTTAACTAGGTAACTTGCTACTTCGCAAGATAATTAGTTTGCTATTTAATGAGCTTAATAAACTAAATATTTTGTTTGAAACTGTGGCATTTATAGATTATTGAATAACATGGTGAAACATTTAACTTTGAAAGATGAACCTCATTTTCTTATAATTTGAGTAATTATTGCCGTTAATTTTTGACAGTGTAACTTTACAAACAGGAGCCCATAGGCTGCTGTCATTATTGTTTGGTATTAACTTCCTTTACTTTACTTGTATTAAGCCCCAATTCATTTAAACACCTGGAAGTATTAGATTTAGAAATATTTTCTCCGTTTTTCTCCTGACAGAAAATGAGTCTTGTGTCTCTTTCAGGGATTTTAATGACAGTTTGCTGTGAAGCTGCTGTTTGCCACCACAGACGGGCATCTGTGCATGTTTGGGAGCCAATTTCTACACCTGGAGTTTATGTCTCAACAGAGCTGATAGAGAGAAAATGTTCCAGCAGACCTTCCTAACAACATCAACAAAAACATTTAAGAGCTGCTCAAGGTGAATTTCTCTAAAAGAGATAAAAACGCTTCTTCTCTCCAGCTGCAGAGGGCGCCGTGGCTCTGCTGTTCAGCTCCACCATTCCCACAAACGTAATGATTTTAAGTGATTCACTGCGGCCCAAATTATCCTCCGTGTTCATGTCACAGAAATGAATGTTAATACTGAGACGACTGTGTTCCCATGACAATAAAAACAACATTTTCCCCCTTCAGCGTTTCTGCACATCCCTGCACTTCCACAGATCCGCTGCAGTCCATAAAGCGTCTCATGTTCTGCAGTTGGATCCACTTAGCTGCATTTCTGATCATTAAATCATCACTTTTGCTAATCAGCTCATCAGACTGGAGGAAAAAAGTTTCATCTGAAAGCAAAGGCTCATGAAAAGATGTGACTTTTCTTCTTCACTTCCGTGGAAAGTTGTTTAAAAACCTCCAAAATGACGCAGCAGTTTGTTCCTGTGGGCAGGAAGCAGCTCCAGTAGCAGTCAGTGTTGCAGTGAATCTGAAGACGCCTCTGACTGAAGTTGTTGCTGTATGAGAGTCACGATATGCTAACAGCTGCATTTCCAGGCTCCAAACTCAATATTCCACAGTATAATATGCTAATCCACCTCCTATGCTTCAGCAAACACCGTGTTGCCATGGTTACGATCTACCATTACAGCTAATGAAGAAGGCGGTTACGGACAAATAATATGGCCAAATGCATTTAAATGGTTGTTTTGTGCTTACTGATTTAACTGTAAAATTTTCAGTACCTTTTGTTTTATTGTGAAATTTGGGCTTTTATTGTGAAATCTTGGATATTTAGGAGATTAGTTGGAGAATCTTCAACACAATGAGAAATGACTGGATAAAAATAATAAACCACAGACACACATTGACATGAATGTATTGCAATCTACAATGTAAATGAATAATTTTATACATAAATTGGTAAAAAAATTAAACTAAATTTACCTTTTGTTGTATTTGGTTTCAATAAGAATGTAATTTTCTCATTAAAGTTACAAACTGTGTATTTAATTATTTATTTTTCCATAAATTGGGAGAAAGGAAAGTGTCCATTCAAAATAAAGTAACGAGTAGTGAAAACTTCATCCGTCAACTTGGAGTTGCCAGAAATCCACAAAACGCCAACTTTTCAAAAAACATATTCGTGAGCTTAGAGGAGAAGCTTTTCGCACAACATGTAAAAAATAAATGAAAACAGTGTCGTTAACAGGGTCTCACATGTTCTCACAAACACCGGATTTTCCTTTTCCAGCAGCCATTATGCAGCTTGCAATGAAGTGAGTGGAGCTTCACTTGGGTTGCCAGGTCGGGGCTGAACTCAGGGATACCCAAACATGCTAAACTTTAATTTTGTATAATAATGGAGCTTTAACTGAAATCCCAAACATAATTATTAAAAAATTGTTCAAAAATAAAAGGTCAAAACACGCAGTGGAGATTTTTCCTTATTCTGCAGAGCAGCAGGAGTTTGTTCTCACACGGCTCTCTAGCAAACTCAGCTTCCCGCTAATGCATTTCTGTTTGTGTGAGCAACAACTCAAGGTGAGCAGAGAGCCTGCAGGACGGCCATGTTCTTCCTCAAGGCTGAATTCTGCTTTCATTCTATTTCTGGCTGCTTTTTCCTGCTCGGTCCCTTTGGGTCGTTCAGAATCAAACAAAGAGCCGCCGCGTCCTGCTGCGTCTCCAGTCAGGACCACATGCAGGGAAACCTCACGGTGGGTTCGGTTGAATGTCTATGTGAACGCCAAGCGGACCAAAGGCCACTCTGACAGCGCAGGGCATTCTGGGTAAATACAACCAAAACCAACACGGCAGTCTGACAGCAGCAGGAGAAACGACTCATGACAAAAGAGAAAATCTGACTCCATTTCTGTTTCCATTTCACGAAGAAGGATGTTGCTCTCGGGTTCAGAGGGTTTTGTGTCGTTTCCTTCAGTGGTTCTTGATGTGGTGCCATATTTACATCAGACCAATTTCAATTTGCCTCAAAAACTTGCAGCTAAATGTAGAAGAAAAGAAGCAGGAAACGGTCGGTGAACTGCACACGCTATAAGCACAACGCAGATCCACGTCACAGCTGGACCACATGTTCATTGTAATACTTCAGTGCATTTTTCCTACTTGAAACACTTTTCTTTGCAGTGTAAAGCCCGGCCTTTATTCTGAAAATACTGCGGTCCAAAACTCCAGCATGATTAAAATTCCAGGATTGATTGGGGTCGACGTTCGATGCGCTAATCCTCGTCCTTCAGACGACTTCCCTTAAATTACAAAATACTCAACCTAGCTCTGTTTTTACCTTCCCTCCACTGAATTATCTCCCAACAGCTGCTGCCTCTCTTCAGCTGTCCCATCATTTCATCCATCCTTGCTCTTTCTTTGGGCAGATGAAGGTCAGGTGAAGGTAACGCTCGGGATTATGGGAGCTCAGTTACCGGCCGCTCTGCTCGCAGTGAAAGGGTGAAGTTAATGGCTCGTAGAGTGGAGGGAGGCCTCCGGTCTTCCTGCCGCAGGCTGTGAAAAGGGACGCCTTTTATTGCAGATTGACCCTCACCAGCTCCCGTTGAGGCCTCTCTCCGGCGTCGCCTGGATTTACAGTTAATGTTCCAGCGTTAATGAAGCTGCTACGGGCCACTGGCTGCCTCTTCCCAATGTCCTGTGGAAGTGTCCATCCCCTTGTTTACCATTGCAGGTCCGCTCAGGGTCATCGGGACTCGTAGACCCGCGACCTCGCACCGTGGATCAGACCTCGCATGGCGCTGGGTCTGATGGCCGACAGGAAGTGGAAAGATAAAGACGAGGAGAGTTTAGCTGGAACGGCTGCAGGCGCCATGACAACAAAATACTTTTGGCTGACTCAGCACTAGTCTAATCTGGAAAACAGAAATATTTTTATGCATTTTGACCTTTCATCCAAAGGTCAAAATGCTTTGTAGGATGAAAAGTCTGCTTCAGAACACTAAAATGATTATTTATATAAAACAAAGTGGAGCTTTGAGAAAAGCCTGTGTTTGTTTTGCGTGGGAAACCTGAGATTTGGGTTGATTTCAGACCTGATAATCCGGTAGATTCTGTTCCATTGGGGACCAAAATTACAGCACTTGTTACATTTTCAGATTCTGTTTCTCACTGCACTGAGTCAAACCAAGCAAAACACTCTAGTGACCTGTTCCCCTCCAGACCTGTGGGGGCGCTGCACTGAGTCACTGCAGGAAACAACAGGGAAACCTCCGCCACGTTGTTTTATACGTCTTTAATTGTTCAGTTTTAGGGTTTCCTTTATTGTCTGTTTGTATTAAATACAAACTGTTTGTTTTTAATGCTTTTCATTCCTACAATACTGAGTCTGTTTTTATTCCTGGTTTAACTCGGTGGCTCTGCTGACTCATTTCACTCTCTGTCCATTTATATTGATAACTGGCTGCTCACCAAAGTTTCTTGGTAATATTTTGTATTTTTGCAGTGCAAATTAATAGAAATGAGTTTTTCTGTGCCTCTGGTGAAAACCTGTAAATTAGTGGCGTTCTGCTCGTTTCCCACGTTTTAAGACGTTCGTGAACCAGGAGGAAGTGTCGCTGTGCTGCAGAGGTTTTCCTGCAGGTTGTTGCTCATGCTGTGGTCTGACCACCAGCAGCAGCTGCTTCCCCTCCTGCTGCGCCGGCGGATCTCTGTTCGCCAAATTCATTTTCATTTTGAGCCAAATCAGGATCATGGACGCTCTTAACTCTGTACCAGAATCAGTTGCTTTTGGTTTTGTGATTATTTACAATAAAAATCTAAATGTTTGTGATAATTGCACATATGCATGACAGTAGACATTTTATTTCTCACTGAATTGATCAGCGTCAGGAACTATAATGATCCACATGGATCATTTTAGATCCAGCTGGATCTAAATTTTGAAATCTGAAATTTTTTCAAAATTGTTTTTCACAGAAATTAGGAAAAAACTGGAGATGTAATCTGATGTAATCTGATATAATCTGGTGTAATCTGGCAGTAAGTAGACAAAAACTGATTTGATTTGATCAATAAGATAATATTTAAGCACACTGTTATTTTGACGATTCTATTCATTAATCTGCTGGGCCACATAATACACTATGGCGGGCCGGGTTTGGCCCCCGGGCCTCATGTTTGACACAACTGAATAGAGGGATGCTCACAACCAATGCATTTATTGTCAAAATATCTTTTCATGATCATTTAGATTTATCAGTTCAATACATTTCCATCAATTATGTTAAAAACTACAGTTGACATTATTGGAAATTTTATTTTTACTATTTTCTGAACGATTTGTTCCAAAGAGGATCAATAATTGTAGCTAAATGTGAAAATATGATTCCACATATTAGAGTTTGGGCAGTTTTGTGAAATAAATCCTGAAGTCAAATTAAATGATCAGCTTTTGTTTGTGGCTCCATGATTGCTTTGCTATTCGCAAAAAAAAAACGCATTAAATTGTTTCTTATTATCATTTTTTATTGTCATAAAAGTACCAGAAAATATTTGATCAAATTAAAAGTCCAAATCGGCCAGTCCTACTTGTTAGTTTTAATATAATTGAGTTTTATAACAGTAAATTCACATCGGAACGGATTTCATTTCTATTGTTTTGGTAAAATAGAGACTTTTTGATGCTTTTTCAGATTAAACTGCAGTTTAAATAATGATCCTGACAGCGTAACACAACAAAGTGACAGTAATCAGTTCACCAAGCGAAACAAGAACTAAGCATGTAAACTGATGTCCCGACCAGAGGAGCTGCAGCGTGTGACACGTGTTACAAGACGAGGATAAAACCCAATCTCCGTGTGATTCCTGCCTGGTCCGGGTCTCGGGGGAACTGGAGCGGTTCCCAGCAGAGCAACATCTGCATAACAAAGGAGGCAACGTGAAATGTGACAACAGATTACAGCGGATTCCTCCACGGAGAAAATGACTGAAAGGCTGATTAAAAGAAGAAAAAATCGATATTTCCACAGGAGCGTGAACGCAGCCGGACCCGCGAGGCCAAGAGGCCGCGCCGTCTCTGGCTTCCAGGAAGCGATGGCGCTTTAATGCGGTGGGAGGTGAGGATGCCAGATATCCCAGCACCATTATTTAGCACTACATTACATCCCATCTCATCCCTATTAGCAGGTGCAGATGGTGCTCCTTGTGCCATTTAAAAGCGCTCACAGCTGGCGAACCTGAACCAGAACAAGCCTGGACCCGGGCCATGCGCAGCGCGGCAGATGGGGGAAGGTGAGTCCTTCAAGGAGCCGCAACATCTCCTGCTCAACAGTCAGTGCTTTTATACTCTGCAGTCCTTTCAAAGATTATGACCTTCATTCTTTTACTCTGCAAGGGTTTACTTACAAGTTGGTCCGAAAACAGAGTTTATATTACAAAGAAATCCACTAACATTTAAAAGGCAGTATTATGTATTCTCCAGGCACAAATTATCACTTTATATAATAATGAAGTAACTATGTTACTTTCAGTTATAAAAATGCTGTATATATCAAACATAACTTTAAAAAAAGTGTATTTCTTGATTTAACATCGAGAAATTGGGCCTCTGTCTCTTTAAGGAACTCCTGCTCTTACTGAAGCTCCGCCTCCAGGAAGTCATTCCAACATGGCTCCTCCATTGTCCCTTTAGCAACATTTTTAACAGCATTGAAGTGAGAAGTAGCTCCTATATTAAGCTCAGCGGATGCTAAGTACTGCTGGCTAGTCTGAAGGAGCAGAGTGTGAAGCTCTGAAGCTTAGAAAGTGCAGCTCAGAGGAGGAGCTGCATCTGGAAGGCGGGGCTACGTCCATCCTGGCGTTTTGCAAGGCCGAATGGTTACTATGGAGATTAAAGGATTTCTCAAACATGTATAAAATACTCAAGGTAACATATAAAATACTCAAGGCAACATATAAAATACTCAAGGCAACATGTATAAAATACTCAAGGTAACACTGCAGCTTTGTTTCTGCTGAGGGAACAACATCATAACACGATGCAAAGCTAAAAAAGTCTATTTTACCTGATACTGTTCGTTTAAGGTCTCAATATTCTCCATCCAAAGGGCCAAAATTATTTCTCATGTCGCCTAATGAAAACTGCGTCATGTTGTTCAGAGAGTTATCCGCCTGCGGGCCTCGGCACCAGGACCGGGTCCAACTGCTTCCACAGAGCTCTGAGTGAAGTGTTGTCTGATTGGTCAGATGTTTGTTGCTCAGACGGTAATGTTGATATTTCTCTTCAGCTCCTCCACTTCGCCTGTCAGGTTTTTGTATTCGATATGCAAACATCAGCAAACATCTGTGGTGCAAAAACATGTTTCCAGACAGGAGCAGGGTTGACACGAATTTGTGACTTTTGTCAAAAACAGTTAAAACTAGAAGTCTGAGCAACTTGAACAGCTGAGTCTAGGTGCAATTTGGAGGTGTGTGCGCTTCTTTTCAGTCACGAGTCTCACTCCAGCAGACAGCTAAAAATATGCATGTCAGCATCGTTGTTCGAGGAGGAGGTTGTCTGCAGAAAAGCGTAGCACCAGCTCTGCTGCAGCTTCATAAAAGAAGAACAGAGGAAGCAGAGAGGAAGTAGGAACCACCGCAGGAAGTGGTGTGACGGAAAGGGAAGCATGAATAATATTTGGGAGCCTTGAGATGTTGGTGCTTGTCATTTTCCTTTTCCCCCAACAAATTCTTGCAAATATGAAATCTGGGGAGAATCTTTTCTCAAGGGGAAGTTATTTGAAATTGCCCAGCATGCTCTGACCCGATGTCAGTCACGGCTGGTGGCGCCATGTCCAGCCTGTCCCTCTGCAGCAGCCTGCCAACGCTCTGTCTCCAGGCAACGCTCCGCGGCCGCCTGTCATTTTGGATCAATGGGCCCACCTGCACACCCACCTGTCCTCAGGCTCGTCACACAGAGGAGGATGAGATGAAGAACTCATCTCAGGTGGCTGATGACCTGCTTCTGGATGACAAGGCGCCGCTGAATGGCCTGAATTACCGCCATGAGCTTGAAGCTCACCAGCCTGGGAGAAGCTTTGTGTGTCGGGACGCTCCAGGTAAAATGGCCGTTACCGCCTTTTATAAGTTTGTGCACTGCGGTGACAAACACGGATCTTATTCTTATTTGTAGACTGACTCCAAACTTTGATATTGCTGTGAGGAAAGGAGCCGTCGCTTTCAGCTTCGCCACTCGCAGAGTTCTGATTAACTGCTCTCAGTAATGACTGGACACAGACAGCACATCTCATTTGTTCCATCTGGATTCATCCACTTTATGACAGATGATTGACACCCCAGGCTCATCTTAACAGAGTGGAAACACTTAATATCTCCTAACTGACAGCTAATGTGCACATCAGTCCAGGAATCATATTCATGAATGCACCAGTGACCTCCAAATAGACTCATTATGCTTTGTACTGTCGATTGACTGTTGGCTCAGGAAGCCAACACTCCACAATGCGATCAGACATGGGCTCAGTTTTTTATTTTCATCACTAAATCCACAGAGTTGCTTCATGATACCAACCAAAGCTGAGCTTCAGCCAATCAAGGTCTTTCATGAAAGTGCGTCACATCGTATGGAGAGCCGAGCCGTTTGTACAACTACAGTGAAAAATTAGCAGCAATAAATTGGTTATGTAGACTTTCACAACAAAAAATAATAATATTTATTATTTAATGATGTAAAGCCTTAGCTAACCAGCTCTATATTTCGGTAACTTGCTAAATATTTAGAGAGAACCTAAATATTTAATAAGCAAGTTAAATAATTTGTTAGGAGACTAAATATTTTGCTTGCTAATTAATTAAGCACTTTGGCCGAAACAAACTCTGGTCTGCCTACAAACCGCGGCCTCACTTTGGTTGAAGTGAACTCTGGTGCAGTTTGAATGCATATATGAACACCAAGCAGACCGTAGACCGCTCTAACAGCAGGAAGTGGACGACGGCGCAAAGCATTCTGGGTAAATACAAACAAACCAAACGTGCTAGTCTCCTGCCAGACTAGTTTGAAATCCTACAGCCACTGAACTTTGATGCCTCCATTTTTGTTGCTCTCTGAGTCTTCAGAGGTTTTTGTGTCGTTTCCTTCAGTGGTTCTTGGTGCAGCTCCCCCTACAGGCTAGGAGGGGAACAGGTTTCTCAAGCTTGGCCAGCAGCATTTTAGTCTGGATTAAAAAGTGTTGTGTATTTAAATGTATTTAAGTTCATTTCAGCTAATGCTACCAGACATGAGGGATCCCAAAACTACAGAGGGTTGTTTTGTTCTGCTTAAGTCAACATAAAATATCTCATCTCATGGACTTTCCCACTGCAGGAATATACAGCAAGTCTGTGATTAGTGATGCATAATGTGGGTTTGTCCTCTGGGAATTTCTAGTTTGTTCAGTCCAATTAGCAGGGTTAGCTATTCTGCCTGAGCGATGCATTGAGTCGTCGTCTCTTGAGCCATAATTGTATCTACAAGCTGCTGCTGGGGACAGATAGATGTGGTTCTATGCAATTTGCTCATCATTACATCTTTACTTAAATTATTCAAATGTATTTATTTTTTTAAACGGTTGGAGTGAAGTCCCAGCTGGCTGCAGTGAAAGACCAAATGAAAGGAAGCCAAAGTCAAAGAGCATGCAGGCGTTTGAAAAGAGTCAAATATTCATAGGTCACATGTCGCTGCCACGCTTTTAAGTGTTTTCATGGCGGATCTGTTTAGAAATAGTTTCTGCAAATGCCTCAGAACAGAATCTGAAAGGAAACCAGCCAACAGGGAAAATCCTTAATTAGCACACTTTGTCAGTGTCCAAGCTGTGCTCATACTGAATTCAGGCCAACGTCAGCGAACGGCACAGTACATATTGATTCTGTAGATCACAAAGACGGCGCTTGTGTGACCGTTTTATGAAATGCCGGTCCGCTCTCCCGCCCGACCCAACGCGCCCGCGCTCCCATCTTAATTTAGGTGCCTCCATGCTTCCCCTAATTTAAATATTTACCAGGCGCCCCACCGACACCCACAGTCCTCCACCCTTCATTTGCATTCTGATGCGGAGGCCAGCGGGGCAGAGCGACTTTGGAATAAAGCGGCGTGTCATCAGCGTTTGCTCACTCAGAGCTGAAATTAGCGGGGACCTTTTGGCTCCGGCTCGAGCGGCACAAGTGCCTCTCTTAAATTGGCCGTCAGGGATCGCGAGACCCCCGGGACGACCGAACGGGCCGGCTCATGTTCTGAATGGGCAATGGTACAAAATCCCTTCAGCGGCCAAAGTTAAGCAGCGAGACTTGGGATTGTTTGCTACAGGGTGGTAATATCAGAGCTGCAGCTGCAGTAGTAGTGTTCAAAGTTTTACTTTGTTAATAATTTGCTGCAGGGCAGAACATTTATTTCAGGAGATGATGAAGACTACACAGAGCTAATGGAGCACTTGCTCCTAAAAACAGCCCAAGAGCTCAAAAAAAGGACATCCAGACATTTTTTATGCAGTAAAAAAGTTTTCGGTGTTTGGAAAATGAGCCGATTTAAAAACATTCATTATGTTTGGTCAGCTGGTTTTACTGCTGTACAATGGCTGCTGGAAAAGACAAAGTGTTTTGTTGTTGACTTTCCATCCAGAAACGACTTACTACATTCTTGTTGGTTGCGCAGAAGGCTCCTGTTCTGCTTTTCAAAGAGTATGGTTTGAAAGGAGCTGAAAATAGGCAGAATTGACCAGACTGAGATCTCAGGCGAATCTTTGCAAATGAAGAAAATAATTAATTGTGTTAAAAATTTTCATGCAAAAAATTAATGTTTTATTTTAACGAATTAACAGAAACTGAAATTGACAAAATATTTTTGCTAATGGAAATAACTAAAGACGGTAACTGAATGGGAAAAACTAAAACTCACTGGAACTATAACATGCTTTTATAAAAGTAAGTAAAACATCCTGGAATTAGAGATAAAAAATGCTTTGGTTTTATGTTAATGAATACATTTATTTGCCTTTCAATCTGGTGTCAAATTGATTTTTTCCCCCACACTAGCAGTAAAACTTGTTGAAAACAGCGACAGCAAAAACTGATGAGTCGTTTGTTATTCAACAGTAATTTAATCCAATTTTATAAATTAGTGTCTTCGTTACCCAATCAATGTTCACATAATCACAGTACTTTGACTTGTTTTATTTCTGCAAATAAAAATGAACTAAACAACTAAAACTAATAGAACTAATGAAAACTAATAAATACACTCTAAAAACTAACGTAAACTAACTGAATTAGAAAAAAAATAAAACTAAACTACAACAAAAACCCCCAAACTATTACAACAATTTGTTTTAATGTGTTTTGAGAAATTTTCTGGATTTTATTCCATTTTTTTCAGAGTTGAATTTCAGGCTCTGAATCCAGATGCAAGCAGCGGGAGGGGTGAGACGCCAGCAGCATAAAGGAAGTGTGAGTTGCCGGGGTCAGCTCGGAGTCTCTGACACGTTCATATTGATGAATATTTTGTGGCCTGGAGGATTTCCAGCAGAGCGAGGCATCCGGCCAGTCGGCTAAGCTGCTCGGATTACTTTAAGGCACTGACATAAACATTCTGCTGCGCTTCCCATGCAGTCGCCTTTGAGCCTGATGCAGAGAGACAGCGACACTGAGGATACCGCGGGAACCCGGGCAGAGGTCTGAATAAACAAACAGCTGCTTGGAGCTGTGAGCGGCGTGTCAGCAGACCAAACACGCGACTTCTTCACACCGAGACAAATGCCATGACTTCCCAATTCAGGGGACAAGCTAAGAGTTTATTCGCTCCTTCTTTGTTGTTCCTCATAATAAACAGACAGAATGCATAACTAAAGATCTGCTGGATAATAACAACAGAAAGAGAGTCATTTTCTTTCAAAGTGCCTGGATTTCTAACTGAAATGTCCTTGTTTGCACTTCAGCTTAAAAAGCACATTAAAGGAGAAAACCTCGGTCACAAATTTACATTTAAAGCTTGTTTACACTTCTAAAATCTGAATCGAGATTTTAATCGCTAAAGGGGATCTATTACGCAAAACTCTCGTTTTTCTGTTTTTTTGTATCTCAGCTGTTCATAAAAACAACTGAGCTCTAAAAAAAACTCCACCAAGACCAGTTTGGTGTCTGGAAAACAAGCCGTTTTAAAACTTTCCAGATTGTTGAGTCATACTGCGTCGTTACCTAGCAACCCCAGCCGAGTTCTGCCCATTACCTAGCAACTAAAGCTGAGCTCCAGAATGTTTGGTCAGCTGGTTTTACTGCAGTGTTTTTGTTGTCGCCTGCGTTCTTATTGGTTATGTTGTTGTGCCAGATTAAATAGATTTGCAGCAACAGATTTTCATTTGAAACAAATACAAAACATTTTAAATCCTTAAATTTAGACACATTCATTTAAGACTTTGTAGATACACAGACTCTCTATATCATTCTGTGGTAATTTAGTCATTTGTGGCAATAAATCAGATTTATTTGAATAGAAAATTTCAGCAACAAGGCAGTTCAGTTTTTTATATCATAAAAACCAACAAGTGAATATTTTCATTCATTAAATTAAAATATTAAGCTTTATTAACATTTTAAGTACAAATATTAATGTTTATTAATGTGTAGTCAATATGTATGTATTAAGTAAAATGTTTAATATTTGCTTAATATTTTACCAGAATATGAAGTTCATAAGTAAAATCCTCATTTATGTTTTTGCAAAAGAAAGAAAAAATAAAATTTTATAGACCAACAAAGTAGAAAATAATAGTCCCAAAATGGCAAAAGTCGTATTAATATTGTCTGTTTTTATTATTAAAATATTACTGGTTGACTTTGTCCCTTCATGCAAAACGTTTGGTGGGAACGTCCAGCAGCAGAAGGCAGATTTTATTTTCATATGTAGCTGACAGAGACGCTGGTGTATAAATAGAAAGCAGCCGTCAAACTGCCAACCATTGAACGCCAATCAAGTCTTCTTCCTCTTCCTGCTGCTTCCATCTGCTTCCTTAAGAGCACGTTAGAAAAGTTTCATATCCAAGCTTAATAAAATCTGCATTTTACACATGAACAGCCTCTGTTCTGTGTTTCTGCTGCTTCTATCCCATGTCAGTCTGTGTTTGTTTACAGACGTCTTCATTTCCTTATTGACGCATCATATTGACTGAATATGGCAGCGTTGGCGAGCTGGACGCGGTCCAGGCGTTAGCTTCACATCGGCGCCGGAGACGACAAAAAAAACTCAACGACGAAGCTTCATGCTTCAGATGAGGAGGATCATCATAACCTGATTATCACATCTGAAGCTGATTTAGTTTAAACAGATTTGCAAAAAAATTATTCTGTGTTTCTGTCTCTTCTATGGAGGCTTATTAGAGCCACTGTAGAAAGAAAACTAATCAGTAGTAAATTTTAACCAAAATCTCTGAAATTTTGAGATTATTCTCAGAAACTTTCTAGAAAAAACATGAAAATGTCAGAGATCAAAAAACGCTCACATTTTGAGATCAATTTCAAAAGTTTAATAGAACTTTTTTCTTATTTTTGAACTCAGAAATGTGTAAATCTGTGTGGGAAAAAAAAAAAAAAAACCTTGTATCCATGGAGAAGATAAAATATTTTTCAGTATCCATATATTTATGCATTTAGGCAGAATTTATTCATACAAATGTCAAAGTTATGATTGTGACAGTCAAATGGCAGCGATGTTCTCTTATTTCCATGCTGGTTTTTACACCAAACCACCAAACAAAAGTTTGACCTCCACAAACGTAATAAAGCCATGCAACCCGGAAATGAAAGCGCCACATCCTGTGAACCGACAGGTGTTTTTTTATCACTTCTATTAACGATCATCTGCAGCTTCAGCGCCTCTTGAATTGCCAGGAAATAAACGATGATTTCTCTGGTGACTGACAAGAAATCATGTCTGCATCTCTACGTTATCTCTGCACCGTTTCCATCCAGCAGACTGTTTATTTTCCAGGGCAGACGTTTGGCTTTTGGTGCAGGTTTGTGTTGTGGCCAGACGAGCGATAAGAAGAGAAGACGCAAATGCAAAACCAGCAAGATAAATCAGCAAAGACTGAACTTTAACAAACTAACTGATAAGACGAAACAAAGCAGGGAAAAAACTTTAAATCAGTGAATAGTCACAGTACAGGGAAGGAACTGAGAGAAAACACAAAGATAACGCGATAATTTAAATAAATATATCCCTGGAAAGATGATAGTTAAGAAAAGAAGTTACCAAGAAAGTAAAATCTGGAACCGAGTGTCGATGGAAAGGCAGGAAAAATGGAAACAAATGAAGCATCTCTGGAAAATTAAACTGAAATAATAATGAAAATAATATGCAAATTGTTACGGTGCAACAGCAGCAAAAAATAAACAGCAAAATTCAAATCAAACTAAATGAGTAAAACATAACAGTGTGCAAAGGTGCAGTAAACAGAAAGCTTCATTAAACCACACAGAACAGTCCGTTTGAGTTTTTATTAAACGGATTACAAACCAGGACACGACTCAGTTCAGATCCACGCTAATAATATATGAGAACGGAGACCGCTCCAAAAGCAGGAAGTGCAGGGTATTCTGGGTAAATGCAACCAAACCAAATGCGTTAGCTTAGCGCTAGCAGGAGAAAAGACAAAAGAGAAATCCTAAAACCTTGTTTTTTGCTAACATTTCATGAAGGAGGAAGCTGCGCTCAGTCGTTTCCTTCAGTGGTTCTTGGTGCAGCGGATTCAAGAATCTTCTCAGGACTTTGTAAAGTCCAGAGCAACACTTCAAGTTTTCTTCATATTTAGTTTCCAGGAAACCAGAGCAAAGCCTGTTGCAATAAGTCAATTTATTGAATGATAAATTAAAACGAGCTTAATGATTCCCATTTGTATGACTTATCATTTTTCTCTTTTGACTTTTTCTAAGAAAAAAATGTGGATGATAAAAGTCTGCAGTCTGATGCAGTTTCAGTCTTTTTGAAGGACAGTTTTATTTACATGTCTTCTAGTTTCAGTGTAAATGTTTGAAAATGTCTCCCAAACCGTTATATTACATAAATATAGTCTCAAAACAACATTATCATTTATTGCTGTAACTTTAACGCAAAATTTATTACAGTGAGAGGAATGTTCTTTTATTAAAGTTTTACAACTTTTGTAAAGTTTTTGAAAACAGTTATTTTCATGTAAAATTGACTTTGAATTATGTTTTTTGTTGTTGCAAATTAAGTTTCTTTTTGGCAATTTGAAGATGATTTCTTTACCTTTATGTATCAATTTGAAGATGTTTTTATTCTAAAACCATAAAAATGTAAAAGTAAAAACCAATTTTGCGTCGTAGTTTCATGTAGTTTTGATAAACTACTGTAGTTTAACTGGACTAAGTGGAAAAATGGAGTTTACTGACTGATTCAGGTGATATGTGAAGATTTCTGCTCAGTTTTTGTTCTGCACAGAGATTTGTGATCAGGACATAAAGACTCCTAATCAGGCGGATAAATCAGCCATGATATGAGAGCGGCGTGTGAATGTTAATCCGTTCAGTCAGAAGCATGCATGTTAATGTGGGCTGAGTGAAGCCGGCCACATCTGATTACGTCTAATCACCTCTGATCTCACAGGTCTCCACGCAAACACAAAGACCAGGATTAAACACTCCCATTATTTACCATAAAACACGCCTCACCCCCCAGGACACCAATGTGGAAAATCGAGTCTAAAAATGATCATCAGAGACAAACTCAGCCTCTTCTTATCTTCCTTTAGGCTCCAAAATCAAGATTAATGATGTGCGTTATTTGGTGGAACAACGGCGGCACTTCAGAAACACACCCTCCTTCCTCCACACGAGCTTTACTTGCTAGCTGCTATTCGAAGTGACACTCAATTAGCTGCGCGGCGGCCTGGGAGCTCTGAGTAATTGGCTGCTTTTGTGCCTTTGAGCATATATGTAAAAAGTAACTGCAGTGGAAATCTTTCTGTGGAGTTTGAAAACATTTAAGTTCCAGTCAAAGGGGATCTATTGTTCAAAATTCTGATTTTGCATGTTTTTTGTTCTTCCTTATCGGTTTTTAATGTTTCTGAAAAAAAAAATAGACCAAGAGCTTAAAAACAGAATCCCACCAATTTGCTTTGAGTGTCTGGAAAATGAGCCGTTTCAAAAACCACCAGAATGTAACGTCACAAACACTGCCTGTTACCTAGCAACCCCTGTGGAGTTCCACCCATTACCTAGCAACCCCTGTGGAGTTCTGCCCGTTACCTAGCAACCCCAGCGGCATTCCGCTCGTTACCTAGCAACCCCAGCGGAGTTCTGCCTTGTTGCCTGGCAACCTAAGTGGAGCTCCAGAATGTTTGGTCAACTGGTTTAGTTAAATAAATGTAACTGAAAATAAAAATAAATAAATAATAATATTAATGATTAGTATTTTATTTCCACACTCAAGAACTGTAATTTTAAGATAAATTTCAATAAAATATAATAAAAAGAGTAAACTTTCAAAAAAAAAATCTTGAAATACCTTGTCAAAATAAGTTACCAAGCTACCTATTTAAATATGCTAGCCAACTGGCTAACATATTTTACCGACAAGGTTCTTCCAGTGGGATGGGTGGATGAAAACATTAAAAAACACATTTATAAAACAGGGCTGAATTCTCGTTGGTTGAGCAGGAGGCTCCACTTCTGCTTTTCAAAGATGGACGGTTGCATAATTGTGTATCTGTTTTCCGTCATATTGAAAGGAGCTCAAAAAAGGCAGAAATGAGCAGACAAAAATCTCATTATCTGAGATTTTGTACAAAAACCTTGATCATGTTTTGAATAGGCCATCGACCGATCCCAAAAGGTCACCTTTAAATGTATGAATATGTTGAGAAGTGAAAAAATACATAATTTCAGTGTTACATGGATTGATATTATATTGTACATAATGCAATCCAAAGATTATTTAAAAACAGAAAACAAATAATGAAGTTACTGATCTTGAAATGTTTAAGTTGACCAACATTTAATTGATTTAGTTTCCTTCCTTTAGTCTTTGTTTTCTGAATGTTTGTCGTGTTGGATGCCTGCGGATTGAAGCGGAGAAGTTTCCTCGTTGCTCCCAGTTTCATCATTCAGTTTTGCTGCCATGAACCTCGGTGATGATCTGTAACAGCGAGTCGCGTCAAGCATGTTTAACTGTTTGCTGCTTGTCACAGGATGTGAAAGTCTCAGCTGGAATCCGTTGCCTAGACGACCGTCTCAATAACCAGAATCCATTGGTTTTACTGACATGTTCAGCTTGCTGATAAAATAAGAAGAGCTTGGAGAGTTTTATCCTGTATATTCTACACCATTAAAAAACTTTTGAAATATTTTTTAAAATAGAATTTTACAAAATAACAATAATTACAACTATTTATTAGGGTCATTATGGATAATTATGGATTAAAAGAAGGAATACATTTCTGCTAAAAAACTTAGAAATGTTTAGATTGAGCTCAGAAATTTTCCAGAAAACAACGTTGAAATTTCTGAGTTTGAAATTTTTCCTGCAGAAATCTCAGAAATTTGAGTTTGGAAATGTAAAAAATTTACTAGAAAAGAACCCTGAAGTTTTGAGATTAATCTACAAAATTTGCTAGAAAATCTTTTTAAATTTCTGTGTTTGAAATATCAAACCCCTTCCGACCCCACGAGCTCATTTCAGCACCTTCTCTGCTGATGATCCGCCAGAGTCGGTGTTTAGGTCGCCGTTTCTTTCATTTAAATGAAACACACCAAATCCCACAACGCATCTACATGTTAAGGTTGTCATAGTCAAGCTAGCATAACTGAACTTCTTCCCTATTCCTTTCAGTTTTTTTTCTTTGTTGAAATGTATCTAGTTGTCACATTGTTGACCAGAAGTAGCAAAGCTCTGCGACCCTTTTTCTTTCATATATCACGCATAAATTTAAGATTCATCATGTTATATGCTAATCTTTGTCAGCTAACAGTTTTTTGCCCCCCGGCAGGAAGCTAAGGATGGGATCTTGATGAGGTCATGTTGCAACATGTCTATAGTCTAGATTTATTAATTAAATCCTGTGTTTGTGTTGCATTTGTTGCATCTAATGCGCCCAGACTGAATCTAAAACATATTGAATACAACTCTAAGCAGATAGTAAAACGATTCAATCCTGTTTATGCTTTTTCAGATGATTCAAGTGTAAAATGTTCAGTTTCATTTGCTTTCCGTGAACAAATTCAAATCATTACATGCTGAAAGGAGCAGAATTAAACAAACAAGGTTTTTTCATCCCATTTTTCTTTCTTCACGAGTTTCTGAAAACGTAATCAGCTTCAGACGGAGTTGAACCTTAAATCCCCCATGAGAGTGATGGCTCGTCTTTTCACCGAACGCCTTTTTTTAGAGCCCGCTGTGAAATACGGCCCTCTCAGATTTGTTTTTCCCAGATTCTGAAGGATTAATTTGCTCAGTTGGCGGCCGAAGCCTCCAGAGAGAAACGTAGAACGGTCACCGATTCCTTTCATGCTGTTCAAACAAACACCCTCTTTTGTCTTAATCACTAATTTAAATTACAAAACTCAACCAACCAACACCTCGCATGTCCCCTGTGAGACAATGTTATTAATACAGGATGTTGAAATATGAGGTTTACTTCATGATTATATCGAGAAAGTCTCGAATCAAATGAACACAGAATGTGTAAATGATTTAATAAAACATTAAAATCTGTGAATTTCAACTCCTAAACTGAAAGATTTGTTGAGAAAATATCAAAATGCACTCTCAAAATGTACAAGTCTGTATTTAAATTCATAGAATCTGAAATATTTTTGGCCTTTTCCCCGTAATGAAACATTTTCGGTCAAAGTTTGAACAATTATAAAAGAGTTCAAAGTCAATATTCTGAATAAATGAAGAAGGTTTTGTTAAAATAAATAAATAATCAACGCCCTCCAGCTGGTGTGATGGTTCAGTCTTTGCAGTGTTTTAGTGGTTGGTATAATTGACCCTCATGGTTGCAGTTCAGTTTTTGTGGATTTTTTTGAAGGTCGTAACTAAAATTAATTGTGGAAAACTGGAAATTAGTTGATTGTTTTTGTAAACAAATGTAAGATGTTCTAAAAGAAAAATCAGTTTGGGATGCAACTCGCTAAAATCTGATAAGAGCTTATTTACAGGAAGACTGTAGATGTTACCTTCTGTGAATGTCAAACCACATTAAGGTATATTTAGTGTCTGAACTATTAAAAAGGCAATTATGGGAGTTTTAGATATGAAGAAACGATTTCTGAGCATCTGAAATGGAAAATCCACTGCAAATGTAGAAACAATGTGGAAGATAAATAATCTTTACAATCCCAGGGTCATTGCTGATGCTTTTTCCAGCTATAAAAATGTTTTTATGTCAGTCGTCGCCCTGATGGCGGCCGTTTTATTTCAGTAACTTTGAGTAGGAGTTCCTCATTTTACATTGCAAAACCATAATGTCTTACCAAGTATTTTTGGTCTAGTTTCAGATAGAAATATCATAGTGCATTTGAAATAAGACAAAACTAACTGAGAAGTAACTTTTCAGCACAATCTATGATCTTGTCTTCAGCCAATAATTCCCTGATGTTGTTGAAAAATGTGATTATTTATTTCAAGGGTACTGGGATATTTTCACTGGAAACTAGACAAACATATTTGGTAAAAGTTTGTGTTTTTGCAGTGAACAAATTTGTATTGGCCTTGAACTGCAGTTGCGGGTCGCAACAAAAATCATGCGTAGGGCCACAAATGGCCCCCGCGCCACATTTTGACACCTACAGACGCCTGGTTTCCTCTCAGTGGAGGACGGTTGTTTACAACGCACGCTTCATAACACCAAACTGGTGAATTAAATGTGTAACTGCTAAATGTTAGCAAGTTGGTCAAATCTGATTAAATCGTCAGAATCCAGTTCATGAAACACAACCGATTAATGAAAATGCATTTCTAATTTGGTGAACAGACTCTGGGATAAATGGTTTATTTATTCTTTTTGGATATAAAACAAAGAGGTTGAAGGAGAAAAATAAATGCAGCCAAATATTCTTAGTGCGTCATAAAACCATTAATTCTGCTTTGTACCAAAACAATATGCAGACATAAATAAGCTGATTTCAGTCATCAACTGGAGTAAAAGATATCTTAAAAACAAAAGAGCCACTTTTATCTAGAATAAGTGACACTGTGATGAGACGTAGCGCAGCAGCCTGAGGACACCTGTGAGACAGTTAACTGGATTTCAGCAGCATTCATTAATGGCTGACAGTTTGTCAACCTCATTACGTCAATTTGCAGGTTTCTCCTCCAAACTGCATGCGGTGGAGTGACCAGGTGCTGCTGCTCACCTGCTCCACGGCGTTCCTGTAAAGGCTGTCATTAAGGAGCCCATTACTTCTGATTAGCTCTGTTCTGCATAATTAATGAACAGGCAGTTATGTCCAGATGGCTATTTTGCCACAAAGACATTACTCAACCTTGTTGAGCTGGACGTCCACAGAAAAACACTGAGCTGGACTTTTCTAACTGCAGATTCAAAGTTTGTTTCTGGGTCAACTTAAATCTAACGGAAATAATGGGACATTATTTCTGTTTTATTTTCTAATTGTCCATATTTTATAACAATTAATTTATAAATAGATTATCCTGACGATTAATCGATTAATCGGACAAAAACATTTACTCTTTCTGCAAATTTTTCATTTTCAACTTTTCAAAAAATAAACAAATAATTGAATACATTTTCAAAGAAGAAAATTACTACTTTGGTAATTGATTATTTGATTGATCATTCTGGCAATTAACTGAATAATCAGTTAATTCTGTTGATATTCAGATTCTTAACTTTGAAGGTTTAGTTTCTTAAATGCAAAATGTAAATTTTATTTGTACAGTTTTGACTTAATAGCTGCTCTGCGCTTGTTTTTCTTTCAGCAAATTGTAAACAATTAATCCAGTTAATGATTACTTGATTACTAAATTTGTTTTGACAATCACATTAGTAATCACTATTATCTGCATTTATTCTGGATTATTTGTAATTAATCCAATTAATTGTTTCATCCTTTTTTTCTACATTTTTAGCTTAATTATTGCTCTGCACATGTTGTTCTTTCAGCAAATTTTTAGTTAGTTTTGGCAATTACATTAATAATCGATTAATCTTGATTAATCTTGATTAATCATATTAACAGTTCCAGCCCTAATATTGCCTGTTTTTCTGCTGTCCAGAGTTGCCCTGAGCTCAGTTCCTGCTTCATCACCTGCAGAAGGGAGCGAGTTTTCCTCCAATCCATGCTAAAACTAATTAAAGTTCAGGCTGAGGAGTAGGAGGGCGGCTGAGACAACGAGGCTGAGTGAGTGATGTTGGGACGGCAGAGATTAACGAGCAAAGGCAGAGCTCTGTCTTTCAGCCGCTAATCCCTAATGTCACAGATATGCGGTACGCAGGGGTCTTCGTCGGTTAAAGACTACCTTCAGATCTACCCCGCTCCTTCGTCTGCCCCCCCCTCGTACCCTGCTGTACCCTGACTCTTCTCGCTCCCCGAATCAGGGATAAACATGGGGGGAAACTCAATTTTGCAGGAAAGATGAAAGGCGGTGGAGGGTTGAAAGCAGCAGAGATGGCTGCCGCAACGCCAGGCGAATAAAAGCGGCGCGGCAGCCGCACGGAGAGCTGCTATTTTTGACGCTCTTTAAATGTCACGAAGGGCCTTCCACTAAATTTGTTTTGCACCTTGTTAAAAAGTTACACTCTGAGAAGTTGGAAAATTCAAATCACTTATTCAAAGAGCGGTTATTTCTGCTACGTTCATGGTCACACTTTTTCTTCAGCTCGTTGGTGAAGCTTATTCATTCTGTCAAAAAGAGAAAAAGATCTTTAAAATAAGGTTTAATTTAGTTTTTATTTCCATTTTTCATTCCCAGTGATAAGCTGGCTAACTGATGTCCCGATGTCTACAGGAGTGTTCACAACTTTCAGAGCAGATAATCAGCGCTGCAGTTTCTAACTTCTACAAAAATATATATTTTATACATATTTATTAAAACTGTCACCATGTCATGACAATATAACACCAGACAGACAATCTGTGAAAAAATCTACTGCAAAACTAGTCAAAAACAACCAATCAGAGCCAGGAGGCGGGTCTTACCGCTGTCAATCAACTCTTGTAAGCGCAGCTAAATGAGCTAATAGCAGAAAATCAACTTACAGTTGTAGTTTATCCAGTGGCTATGCTAATTAGCATTAGCATGTGTGGCAGGTTGTGGTGTGACGGGGGCAGCATGAGAGTGATTGAGCCTCCCGGCTCTTATTGGTTGTTTCTAACTGAGAGGCTTATTTCTGTTGCTTTAACGAGGATTTCACTAAATTCAAGTAAAAATTTCCCTTCAGATCTATGGATGTGAGCCACTAAAATAAATTTCAAACATCTGAATCGTCTGAGACCAAAATGAAACCAAAACAAAAATCACATTGATTACACTTTAATACTGCAACATGTTATTTAACAAATAGAAATGAATATTAACAGAACAGAAAACACCAAGATACAATAAATAAAAGAGTTTAACGCTTCTTGATTGCAATCATTTAAGGTCAGACTTTTGGACTATATGGTTATCAAGCTTGATTTTCTTTGCCTTAATGTGAGGCAAAAATGTCTCACCAAATATTTGGGTGATTATGATGCAGTATTAGGGTCAGAGCAGACAGAACAATTAAAAAAGGGAAGTACATTCCTGCCAAAAAACTTGGAAATTCTCCAGGGGACACAAGAAAATTTCTGAGTCAAATATTTGCTAGAAAAAAACTTGGTCATTTTTAAATTCTAATTTTCAAGAAAAAAATCAAAAATATTCCCAGTTTACAAAGTCAAACATTTGCTAGATAAGAACTCAGAAATATTGAGATTCATCTCAGAAATTTCCAAGAAAAAAATAAGAAAATATCTTAGTTTGAAAACTTTACAATTTTTTGTCTTGAATCTCAGAAAATTTTCAGCCAAACTGAGTTTTTCCTAGCAAGGTTTAAACCTGTGAAACTCCTTTTTTTTCTCAAAAATGTCAGTTTTTCTAACAAGCTTTTGAATTTTTAAACTTAGACATTCCTGATTTTTGGGGTGTAAACCCCCATCCGCGCGTTAGTTTGTCGGAGGTTTGCTCTACCTGAGTCCCGTTTCCTCGTGAGCGGAGCCATCTTGTCTCCTGTGGAAGAAGCTAAGCTAACTGGCTGAAGCTTCAGCTGGAGCGATTCTGGGACGTTTCTGTTCTTCTTCTCCTGTTAAAACGAGACGAGAGGTTTTCAGCACTGACAGGCCGAGTGACCGGCCAGTTATTTCCATCCAGACTGAATTTATTCCAGGAAGCTTCATGCGGCCTGGCAGCTTCCTGCTCAGATCCTGTCAAAGTTTCAATTGGTTTTGTGGATTTGTTAAATCGTATCAGGATGAAGCGTGTCTCTGGTGACGGAGGATTTATCTCGTTGTAGTGGAAACGCCTGCAGGCTGAGCCGGATCAGGAGCCGACAACATCTTTTCAGCTCCACTGGGTTTTATTTTTAGCTTGTTTCACAGCTGTCAGGAATCTATGCTACATGTCTGTAGCTAACGGGCAGCTACCTCTTCAATCTCCCATGGCAACCAATCAGAGAAGCCTTAACAATTTATCAGATCTTCAACTTTTAAAACTCACAAATTTCCAAGTTTTTTCTGCAACATTTCTGAAATTAGTCAAAAATTTCCAAGTTTTTTGGTAAAATTTTACTCTTTTTTTTCTCTACCTACAGTAGACTTAATATGTTTAATATCAGTTTATTGAGCAGTAACATTTGAACATTTCTCAGTTTAATATCAACTTTTCAAAATCAGAACTTTCCAAAATTATCGTAGAAAGTTTCTGAGATAAATCTAAAAATTTGTGTTTTTTGTGAAATTTTCAACTTTCGAGTCTTTTTCTTGGAACTGGATCTCAGAAAGTTTCTTGTCTTTTCAAGAAAATTTCTAACATTAATCCAAAATTTCTGAGTTTTATTAGCAGGAATTTCTCCCTCCTGTTTCTTTTTCTGTCTACTGTGGCCCCAAAATGGCCCAATTAATTCCCAAAATTGATTCATTTCGTAGCTTCAAACAAAACTAAAAGCATTTTTAAGTTAACCAAATCTTTCAGTTCCAATATATTCATATTAAATTCTCAGCTTTCTATTTCTATACAAGTCAAATACGAAACAACAAATGAATGATGTGTCTTGTTTAGAAGTTCAGTACTTTTTGTTTTGTGTATTTTGTGCTACATGAATGAATCCTGAGAAATATTTCAGGTTTTAGATTTAAAAACTGTAAAAATGTTAGAGAGCAGCTGTGGGATTAAATGTTAGCTGAACGGATAACGAGTTGTCAAAGCCGACGCTCGTCTGAGCAGCAGACGGCCGAGAAAACCAACAGAACCGAGAAGGCCTTAATTAAAAATAAAAACGCCTGAGCCTGTCCAGCTGTGAAGCAGAGATGTGACAAACACTCGCTCTGTTGGTCACAAGTAACAGACAGGCAGGTCTGCTATGAAGTTATTTAATTAATGAAAGTGTTAATCAGACGCAGGACAGAGAAACGTTTATATTTAAAGGCGTCGATATTTAATGGTCCATCTGCTTGTTTTTGATAAATCTAAACCCTGATCTGGATTATTCTGCAGGGAAAAGAAGGTTTGTTGTTATGGTTTAAACTGATGGTCGGGAATGTAGGCTTTTGCTTTAAATTGTATTTTAGTTTTAGTATTCTGTGTCTTGGTGACATTTTAGCTATGAACATTTATATCAGTCTTTGGAAAATGTCTTGCTAAAAGTGAAAAAGAATCTCAAAGTGAAACTAGCACTTTTTCCATCCATATTAAAGAATTATTGACATAAAACAAGCTGCTGTGTCTTACTGAAAAGTTACTTGTAAGTTAGTTTCCTCTTATTTCAAATTTTCTTACATATTTATACCAAGATCTGTACAAAAATCCTTGGTAAGACTTTGTGTTTTTGCAGTGTATGCAGTTGATGAGGCGACTCCACAGAGAATTTAAAATTCAAAACTAGAAAGTGCTCCTGGTTTTCCACGCGGGCGCATGTATAAGGTGAAGTTTTGCATCTTTCTCAATCTTTTTTCTAAGAATTCCCATTTCCAGATGGAGGTTGGGAACATTTTCCAGCTGGGTAAAAACATTTCTCTGCACTGAATGGTGCAGATGGAAGAACTCCGTGAGGTTCTGGTAAAACTACAGAACCTGAAAGAACCTGAAACTCTGACTGGAGCAGATGTAAACATCCCCTAATAGTGAGGTCAAACTGCAACGCGCCGTCCTGCTCAGGGCACCGGAAAATGTCAAGAGGTCTCCAAAGCTGCATTTTTATTCACACACATCGATATATTTAAATCTGGAGCGGTTTCAGTTGCAACCAGCAGGCGGACATGGCCGTCCCCCGAGCATTTTGGTAAAACTGTGTTTAAAAATCAGGAAGGAAATTGCCTTCAGCATCTTTAGGGCTACAAGATGTCAAACTCTGGAGACGGAGGAAGTTTTCTCAGGAACTTTTTAAAAACACACAAGAGAAGAGAAGATAAATATCAGGTACCACATAGATTTATTTTAACCACAACAACAGCAGGTTGATGAAAATGTTTTACATGAAATATTACAGAAAAAACCCCGGATTTCCATCGGAGCGCCTCATTTTATGCTTTATTAAACACATTAGAATAAGTTTATGGGTTACACAAAACATGTTCAGTTGCTGAGCAAAGTCGTTCATTTTATTCACTCACACGTGAAAATGGATGCAAACAGATTCACATTTATGTAAGAAGAAGCAGAAGTGGCGCCTCCTGCACAATCAACAATTATGCAGCAAGTGGTTTCTGTATGGCAAGTCAAGAACAAAAGACTGACAGCACATACAGCTTTTTAAGGTTTGTTTTTAAAAAGATATTTTTAATCTTATTTGTGTGTGCTATGATGGGACAAACAAATTTCCAAAGTATCTTGTTGCTTAAAGCCATCTCGTTAGCTTGCTAACATATTTTAGCAACAAGGTTCCAGTTAATTTCAGAAATTTTAAAGAAGAAACTTGGAAATTTGTTTCCAAGGAAGCAACGAGCTACTTGACATTTTAGCTAGCTATACTGCCTGCTAAAATAATCTAGATAGCTAAATTATTTTCATCTGATTTTATTGAAATTTATCTTAAAAAGAGAATTCCTGAGTGTGGAAATAAAACGTGACCTAATAATAACTACTTATTATTTATTTACATTTCTATTCAGTCTGGCTTATTTAGCTAAACCAGTTGACTAGACGTACAGGAGGTCCACTTTGGTTGCTAGGTAACGGGGTGGAACTCCGCTGAGGTTGCTAGGTAGCAGACTGGGCTTTGCTGGGGTTGCTAGGAAACGGTGCAAAGTGACATTACATTCTGAAGGTTTTAGAAATGGCTCAAAACATTAATTTATTGTCAAACTTATTTGTGAGGTTTTTGAAGCGCTTGGCTGTTTTTAGAAGCAGTAAAAACTCAAATGGAAGCACAAAAACGCACAAAATGTAGAATTTGATCAACACATCCCCTTTAAAACCAAACACTGCTGTGGGATTCAGCTGACGGCAGAGCGGGAACTGTCCCAGTGTCGAGCTTCATAATGTAATCTGTACACTAAATAGGAATCAGTCACAGAGAATACCAGAGATGACACTGCGGATGTTCCTCCGACTGCCGCGCGGCCGATTTTTCGCTTAAAGCAGAATGTCACTGCTAGCCCTGAGGCTGAGGTGGCATTTTAAAGCCTGACCTTCTCCAATCTGCCGGTCAAGTGGCCAGAATCCGTCACTCTTTGAGCCGCCCGCCTGGCAGGAGGCGCCGGCCGCGATGCAGGAAGGTCAGCGTGAAAAACTCAGGCAAGAGAAAGGAAAATGGCTAAATGCAAATCCAAATGTCAACTTTTTTTCAACATTTTACTATTTCATGTTTCAGTAAAAATGAAAACTTCTACATGTAAACCAGTAAACATGGTATAAACTAGATTATTCTGGAGATTAATCCAATCAATTAATCAGATGATATTTAAGCTTTTTTTTATTACATTATTAAAAATACATGAAAAGTCTCTGGTTTCAAGTTTGAGTAGATGAATTGATGGGATCATTTTAATGTTAAACACTTTATTTGAAACTTTAAGACTGACATGACGCCGTCAGGAACATGAAGGAGTCTTCATGAATGTTTAGTACTGTTAAATAATGGCTTTTAATTTGAACATTCATGCTACTGACGGCATCATGTCAGTCTCATACTCACCTCTTCAACTAAAGTTACCAAAATCTTTAGAATAAACTGAAATGTTTCAAAGAAAACAAATCTCTATTGCTGTTTCTCAACATCAGATTAGCAGTTTTTAATGGCCGCAGTACAAAATGTGATGAAAACAAATTAGCGATCTGTGATTGGTGGATTCGTAGAGCGGCAGGTTTCCACAGACAGACTGAGGAAACAAATTCAATTGCTTCTGTTTCCCACAAAGCCTCTGCTGCTCCGCGAGCCTCGGATCAAATCCAAAGACAAACACAACAACACTTATTAGATTCCTCTTTCATTTCATGACACTCGTAGAAACCTCTGGGGGTTTTTACTCTGATCTCCCCGGTTGTATGACAGCAGGGATTAGAGTCAGAGCAACCAGAACCGAAAGGGTTGGTGCTGACGGTGATAAACATTCACTTTAAATACATTTCCTTTAAACCATTCAGTAAACAGAGCCACTTCATATGCAGAAATGTCTGCAACAATTCAATCAAATCATATCTAAATAATTTCAGTTTCAAAAGTCAAAAATGCTCAAATTCTGGAAATGTCCTGAGTTTGAAAAGTTGCCATTTTTAACATATCAAACTCAGATTTCTGATTTCTAAAATTTCAGCCATCAATTTCAACATTTCTGATTTGTTTTGAGCAAATTCCTGAATTACTTCTAGGATATTTCAGAAATATGTTGGCAGAAATCCACTCCTCCGTTTCATATTTCTTTCCATCTACAATGGCCCTTGTTGATATTTGTTGCTGTTTACATTTTTTCCTTGCTGTCTTAAAGACATTTATTTTTTAAGTTGAAGAATAACTAAATGTTGTCTTTGCTTTTCTTTTAGTGTTTGGATCTTATTCTGAAGGATGAATGTTTTTACAACCCATGGATATTAAGATTTGTTCCTAATAATGAAACCAGACAAACAAACTTATGGTGTCAAAAACCCAAAAGGAGACTATCGCAGACAGAATCCTGTGTTTATTGAAAGTGACTCCAAACGGTGCGAGTGAAAAACAGAGTTCAGTCCAGCATTTGAGTATTCAAAGCTTGTTTCTGTGCATTCCCTGTTGGCTGCTTGTTAACGAAAACACAGCAGACAGAATCAGTTCAGACAATCTGAAACTGAAGCATTTTTCTTCCCAAGACAACTGATCCATTAGGACTTTCGTGAGCCGCCTGCCAGTGCGGATGTTGAACGCTCTGCATTCGGCGGCCGCTCCGGGGTCGGCAGGTAGCTCACCATCACTATCAACATTTACGGTGATTAACGGCTGTAATTCCTCATTAGGGCTACGCAGGTTTAGACTGACAGCCTAATTGACAGTCTCTCTTGATACCAGCAACCGTGTAAACGGCTGCTGGTATCAATTACCCGAGAGTTGTGGACGTGACCTCAAAGGGCTGCCAAGCAGGCGGGAAAACGTCAGAGTCGGCGTTTTTACGGAGGAGAAAAGTTGATGTGAGGAAAAGTCAGAAGTAGCTGCATCTTTGACGGAAACTGTTTTCCTTAAGGTCATAATTAACAGCTAGACAAGTTAAAACAGTGCAGATCTTTTAGAAGAAACTGTCGAAATAAAATATGATTTAAAGAGTTGGTATAATTCCCTTTCTTTCGTTTACTGTCACTTTTCACTTCCACAGTCATATTGCTAGATGATAAAAACATAACTTTCAATAAAAAATGCCTTTAAGTACCTTGTTACTAAAATAAATCAGCTAGCTTATATTAGCCACCTGTTAGCTAGCTAACATATTTTAGCACCAAGACTAAAGTGCGTTTGGTTGGATAGAATTTAATCAATAAATTAATTAAATATTAGACTTTTCATTTAAACAATTGTTTAAACAAAAATCAAACTAATTTTGTTTTAAAAGAAAAATTCAACATCATTCCAAGCTGTAATGGCTGCACATGTTGCCATAGAAATTAATATAACATATTTAAAAAGATTTTGGCTTTGACAATTTTACAATGTTTAAATTAGCACCTGACATTTAGCTGAATCTTTCAATGGACATTTTGTTGTTTAGCTAATATTAGCTGGTTAGCTGTCAGGCTAGCTGTTATTTTGATGTGCTCTTGGAAATTGTCCACAAACTACGAAGTGTCAGAAACATTACATATTACTATTTAAGGAAAACTGTCAAGAATGTAAATGTGTTTTTTCCTGACGTTCTGCTGCAGAAACTGGTCTACTTTAATAACCAACAGTGACATGTCAGGATTCTTTAGATATTCTGTGTTTTGAGGATTTGTTCAAGTTCGTCTAATGATGAGCGGCTCTGAATGACAGGTCGTCTCTATCGGGATGGTAAAAACCTACAGAAGTTACTTTACTAATAAGAGATTGCTCTTTTTAAATATTGATCATTTCCTAAACATCTGCAAACTGTGACTGCACGTGCAAAACGTAAAGTCTGAATTAAACCTGGTTTGAGTGCAGCTTCACAGGTGGCAGAGGAGGATTTTTCTTCCCCTGTAGCTTTAACAGCTTTCACAGATGATCTTTTATAGCTGCTGCACTGTTTATGCTGTCAACGTAGCTGTCATGTTTGAGGGAAGCAGCTGCTGGCACTTCCTCCACTGTGGGGATAATGGCTGGAAGTTGAGATGACAGTAGAAAAGTTTCAGTCCACATCTTTCCTTTCACTTACTTGCTTTACTTTTTTTAATTTGGTGCTTTTGACATTTAAGTCAACTGCTTTAAATTTGAGGCAAAATCAGATCTAATCTGTAATTATTTATATTCCCGTAGAGCGTATTAAATTTGTAACTAGTGATGAGTAAAAAACTTCGTCTGTTCCGATTTTTCAGCTCCAGTTTGTTAAGATTAAAGCTCACCAATAATGTACAAAACACATTTTTCAGCAATAAATCACAGTTTTGTTCTTACCGTAATTACATATTATTATTTAATATTATAAATAATTATATAATAATAATTATATAATAATACCTTTAATAGGTATTAGCTATTAAAACAGCTAATACCCATCTCAACATTTACACTCCGACATGAAAATGGCTACAAACTCGTTTGCATTTATTTAACGGTTCATCTTTGAAAACCAGCAGTGGAGCCTCCTGCGCAACCAGCTAGAAAGCGGCAAGTGGTCCTGGATGGTAAGTCAACAACAAAGCACCTTGTACAGACCATACAGCTGTAAAACCAGCTGGTCGACTGTGCTGGAACTCAGCTTGGGTTGCTAGGCAACGGGAGAGCTCCACTGGGGTTGCTCGGTAACAGTGGAACGTGACAATAAGTTCCAAACATTTTTGAAGCGGCTCATTTTCCACAGCAAAAGGTCTTAACCTTTTGATTTTTTTCACCAAAAATCAGGTGGGTGTTTTTTAAGTGCTTGAATTGAAAAAGCAGTAGAAACACAAATGTAAGTATAAAAACCCGCAAAACTTGAATTTTGCATAACAGGTCCTTTAATAATCAGAGGAAAGCTCTTGCAGTTCTCAAGGCAGTGAGAGAGAACTACACTGTTCATCTATAGTCAGTCAGTACATCGATCCAATCAGTCAGCAAAAACAATGGGGTGAAAATAGAAAATCTTTAAAAAAAAACTCAAAAAAAGCTTCCACATTAATTCATCTTATAGTGGTTAAATGACTAAATCAGTGAAGTGTTTGTGAACTGAGGAGCTTTTTCTCAGCTAAATTAAGGTCACTGACATCATGGGACTCTGGTGCATTTAAATGTTATGTGTCTCTGTCCAAATGCATAACTAATAAATGTCAAAACCTCTCTTGAAAGTCCAATTAGTGTTAGAGTGTTTCTGCAAATATCAGGTCGCTGCAATTAAAGGGTAAGTTGCCACAGGGTTTTTTTAACTGCATGACAAAAGTTCATAGCATTAAAATCCAACTAAAGCAAAACACAAAAACAAAAAAAATTGATCTGAGAACTGTTTATGGACCATTTAGCTGTTCATAAACAGTCTGTGGAAATGTTCACTGATAGTTCAACTTTCCAAATATTACACTAAACAAAAACAAACATGGAGAGCCTGTTTGCTTGGTTACTACTCTTCTAAGTTAAGCTTTAATAATAGCTATTATGAATAGGTATGAAGTGATGCTTCCCATCCCTAAATAAATCACGACAGTTCTGGACTAGGTAAAGCACAATTTGTCTCTCACTCAGAGAGAAAATAAGGAATGCAGTTACTGCCACAAGTCTTCTTTAGTAAACAGGAACACACTTCCTAACTTGAGATTCCACATCGTAAGAAGTTATTTTATTCTCTGACTACCTCAGAAACGGAGTTACAAAGTGAGCAGCAGCAGTGATGTTGGCTCCACTGCAATAACTAATGTAGACAACTTACAGACCACATAACAATGTTTGGAAAAACACAAGAGAGCAGACACGTCTGTTCACAACAGACGGTTCTGCCTGCTGAAAGACACTGAACATTTGGTCCGAACCCTGCATTAGACAGAGACATTGCTGGGCTTCTTTACAGCATCAGCATCAAGGAAACAAAAGGTTGTCAGACCTCCTCTGGACAGTCTAACCTGGTTTCTGTTATTTTGGGAGCCAACGTTGCAACATTGGTTTCATGTCCAGCTGCTGTGGTTCACTGAGTCAAACCAGTCAAACCCTTTGAGCAACCTGTTCCCCTCCTGGCCTGCAGGGGCGCTGCACCAAGAACCACTGAAGGAAACAACAGAAACTCTGAAACAGACACTGAGCGCAACTTCCTTCTTTACAATATAGAAACAAAAATGGAGGCATCTGATTTTAGCCGTAGTAGGATTTATTTTTTATCTTTAGCTAAAGACCACCAGTCATTTCTAACACTAGTTAGAAGTAACTAGTGTTTGTTCTGGTTGTATTTACCCAGAATGCCTTGCTCTGTAGTCCACTGCCTGCTCTTGGAGCAGTTGCTGCTCTGCTTTTTGTACAGTACTAATATATTTGCACTAGAAACTGGACCAAAAACTCTTGGCAAGATTTTGTTTTTACCAAAGCAAACCGAATCCAGCAGAATGACGCCCTCATGTAAAAGAACTAATAACAACCCAAACCAGAACAGATAACCAAATTCAACATTTTACTACTTCCACTCAGGTTTGTGCAAAACAACAACAGGCGCCAATCAGAGGAGCCTCAACACTTTTTTCCATGTCAACACATCTCTCCTCCTGTTCTGCAGACTCTGACACCGGCAAAGCCCTGGGTAGCCGGGTTTCTGCCAAGCATGCAACATGACTGTCACTTTCACAATGCAGCTTGACATGGCAGTCCCACCGCCGCGCTGCAATTTGTGTGATAAAAGCTGCCGGCTCAGACAGGAGAAGAGCCACACAAGCAGCGGAATAAACACAGTTTATTCCGCCTTTATTTCCTGCTCATAACTTTGGAAAATGTGGCTTATAGCAGCTGATAAAGTGGGAGACTGTTTCCAGCTTTCTGCTCTGAAATGAAGGAGAATTTTTGGACCCAATGGACCACGGTTTCAGTCCGACTCCAGCTGTGGTATTTAAAGGATTTTTTGAGTTTTAGTTCTATTTTATTGTGACTAATTCTGTTACTTCTAATTAGTTTTTAGAGTGTGTTTGCCAGGGTTTATTAGTTGTTGTAGTAGTTTTAGTTTTTTTGGTGCAGAATCCAAAAAGGTCTAAGTATTGTGTTGTGATTATGTTTACATCAATTGGACAATTAATACTCAACAGAAGACACTATTTTAAAAAGATGGATTAAATTATTATTGAACAACTCACTCTGGTTTTTCTCCAAACGTTTGCTGTATTTCTACTGCTTGCTTTCTGCATAGAAGCGTTGCAACGTGACATCACACACGCTAGAGGCTAGATAACTACTTACCGACGATGACCAGCATTGGTTTTAGCTGTCAACGTAAAGCACTACATCTTAAATGTAAGCGTGATATACGAAAGGAAAAAGGGACACAGCGTTTTGCCACACTGTCAAAAGGTTTTCCATTTAATAAGTTAGTGAAAAGTTTTAATAAAAATTGTGAGGGAGAGGGAAGTGGGTCAGTTATGCTAGCTTGACTATGACAACCCTAACATGTAGATGTGCTGCAGAATTAGGTGTGTTTCAGTTCCAGTAGATGTAAAAAACTGCGACCCACACACCAACTCTCTGACAGATCATCAGAAGATTTTAAGTTAGCTGAATTAGCTAATCAACCACCGCTGTGTTCTGAAGATCGCTTATTAATAATCACAAACTAAACATCAAGTCTGAAAACATAAAACTGTAACTGAATGTTCTGTTCTTTGTGTGGGAAAGTTTTGAGTAGTTTTTGGTGTCAAATCTTGATATACTGGTAGAGCTGTTGTCAGTCAGTTGCTATGGCAACTGGTCTGTTGGCGTAGCCGACACAGAGCATGAAAAACGAAGAATACAAGAGGTTCTTTAACGGTTTTCTGCGTTATTTTTCCCTCCCCTGTGGTGCACTAACATCAACACCTCCAGGTTTCGTTTTGCTAACGGATGGTAAACAAAAGAATAGTCATGTTGCCCTCCAGCGAAATGTCCAGATGTAAACAATATCATACAACGTGTCTACAGTCAGTGTCATTGCAGGGACAAACATGTTAACCATGAGGGATGAAACAACAAATAAATTTACGATCCATCGGTAAATATGCGAACATGAGCTGTCTCGTGACAGAAGTTCTGCCAACGTGCAATTCAAGACTTTATCTCTGAAGCCATCAGTCACAGGAGAGTCACCTTCAGTCGGTCTCTCCGACACACACACACACACACACGCACGCACGCAGGCTGACATGTATTTGATAAGATCTGATTAGCTTAAAAGAGCCACCTCTTTGCCTGTAATTAATTCATCAGAGAGAAGAGGAGGTTTTCACTTTAAAGCCACATCTTCTGCCCCATTTAACCGGATAATAGCAGAGATTTTATGATGTTTTCATTAAAGGCCGACCTTGCCTTTCAAGGTGTTGGCAGCTTTTTCACGGAGACAGCCACTGAGCAAATGAAGGGTGGTGTCAACTTTATTTTGATGGAGCTGCTGGCTCAGAAAATTCAGTGTCGCCTCAGTTCATAAAACCAAAGTTGGAGCAAAAACTGAATACAACGCGGAGCGTCTTCCACGTATGGGAGCACAAGTCACCAACATACCAGAGAAAACATGCAAAAATGTCGCTCAGCACTCACATAAAAGAGTCAATTGCTGTCATCTTCATGTAAGGGTGTAGAGCAGGACCCAAATGGAGGTGGAAATAAACAGTTTTACTTCAAAAACTTCACTGCAGCAGAATAAATCCAAAATAAAACATAAAAGAGCCAAAGGGAACCAGGCTGGTGTGGATAACGGCAGGAACTGACCAACTAACACTTAGAAACAGGATTGATTCATACAGAAGATGAAACCATATGAAAAACCCCCCAAAAATCCCAATGATTACGACAGTAATACAAAGACAAATCAATCCGTTGATCGATAAGAATCGTATAAACAACATTAAAACATGATGCAAAACTCGTTGAAATGTCAACGTCTAAAACGAGAAGAAAAACGTGTTAAAATTTCAAAGTTTATTAGTACGAGATGCAAAACTCATTAAACGTAAATATTTTTCAAAACGAGAAGTTTTAACAGAAGACTTTCTTGTTATAGCGAGATACAGATGAGGAAGTTTTATATTTATTCCATCTTGAGGATTTCTACAAGACGAAGAGCATGATCTCATGCAAGTTACATTAACTGCCTTTAACTACAAAAAACAATCCGGAAATATCCTATTAGATATTTAGAGCATCTTCAGTCAGAGGCTTCTTCAGATTCAGTGCAGTACAGACTGCTATAGAAGATCTTTCCTTACAATCTTCAAACCCTGAAGAATCTAAATTAATGAGCTACAACATTTAATGTTCCAATTGAAGCTATGGATTTTAAAGTGACTGCACTTAGTTTGTACCATTTTTAACACTTGACAAAAACAGTCAGCAGCTTGTTGGTGTGAAATGATCCGATCCTCTGCAGCTTGGTTTGGCCTCATGAAGTTAGCAGAACAGACAGCATCTTTCCACTTGACTGGAATGTGGCCAGTTGGAGAAGGCCAAGTCATCCATGGTGAGAAAAGTCATAATCTGACTTCAGAGCTGCCAAGTAGGTCTGTGGCTCCGGCTCCCAGCATCTCTTCTGCTGCTTTGACGGGAAGGTTCCGTCCGTGGAAATGGAGCAGAACCTCTTGAGGAAACAGATGCTCAGAGTCGCGGCTAAGCTAAGTTGCTACAAAAAGCCTGAGTGGAATTAATGGATATTTATTTATTTTTACTCAAGCTGCTGCTGCTAACGCCCGACTCTTTCCTGTTATTTTATTATATAAAACATAAATTTGGTGCTCAACTTCCCTGAGCCAACACATCAAAATAGATCACCATTTAATGCCCATTATTTTTACCATTCTTATTTTAATCACGCTTGAATAGCTGTAAATTTAAAATTAACTTTATACATAAAAAGTTTCATAATTACATTACGTTTTTAAAGCTTTTAAAACAAATGCTTACTTCAGCCGTTGGCTTCTGGGGAGATCCGACCTGCTAGCGCTAGCTAGCGAGCTGGTTTCCACGGCAACCGTTGGTGGGGCGCCGGCTCGCCCGGAGCTGGTCTCCACGGCAACAGTAACCGTCTCAGAAGGCGAGTAAAGCTGAGGATTATTACAAACTGTGGCCGAAACAGAAAGGAAACCTCTGATTTTCACGGTGAATGGGAAGATTTCTTCTCATTCTTCACCCTCCTGAAAGACTCCGACGTGGTTCTCATTTGTGAGGCGGCGGCAACGTGGAGAGGTGCGTCACACAAACTGCTATGCTAATGCTAACAACCAGGCAGCCACTACTAACGGCATGACCCGGAAGTTAAAGGCCAGTTTGCGCAAACAGCAATCTTTCTTTAAACGATTTCAAAGTCAAAGTAAAACGCTGGAAGTTGATTTCTTTATTTTACATTATTTATTACCGTTGCAATACGGTTTGTATTGGTGCCTAAAATCCATAAAAATGATTGAATTTTCAAGAGTCATAATCAAGTTTGGATTTCTGTATGAAGCCCCTTAAAGTGGTTCAATCTGAGCAGTTCTGTAATAAAGTGCAATTTAACGTTTGATTAAAATCCTAAATTTGAAAAGTGTATTTGCTTTTGGAAATGAACAAAAAGATATACATATTTTTTCTTTCTCTCTATGAGTCAAACCAAATTCCAGTTAGATTTACCAAAATGATTTCCATTTGGAAACTGCCAGAAAAATGAGCAAAAACATTTCTTTAGAATCATCTTTATAACTTTCCTGGACCAGCCAAATGTATATGGAGTGTTTAAGAGCTATTTCAAAAAATAAGATGTTATATTTTAGTTCACATTCTACCTGCTATAAAATGTCAAAAACTATGACAAAAATATTAACAGTAATAAAGTACTGAATTGAAACTGTTTTTTTTTTTTTGTTTATTTTATTGCTCTATGTACAAAGTATGGTGTTCATAAAATGTAAAAACTCACCTTAAAAGTGGTTGAATTTTGCTGTGGGATAAATATACAAATGCTGTATGGAAGAACTTTTCTGCCATAACCCAACAGCACACATTTTCAGTCTGTGTGCAGAGAGAAGTCTGAGCAGGAGGAGCAGTTATGAGTAAAAGTATTACAAGTTTTGAGAAGAAAGACATCAAGTCCTGCTTTCAAAATAAAAATGTGCGGTCTTGAATTGTGGCAGAAAAATTCCTCCATAAAGCTGTTGCAAACATGGTGCAACATAGGGTGGAAATGTTTAGATTATTATAAAATGCTGCATATCAACATTTATCTGCTTCCTACATCTTAAATCAATAAATTATGATTTATTATGAGAAACCTGGTAGTTTTTTGCATTAATCGGTTCCCAGGAAGCAGCTCTGTGTTGACTCCTGAGCCGCCCACCTCCATCAGCCACGTGTCTCCCAACGTGTCTCCAGAGTTACTCTGTCAGGCTGTTTGTCCCAGCCGTCCACCTGAATGTCACCTGGAAATCGATTGACGAACACGCTGGGCTGTGTCATGCGCACTGACAGGAATATAGTCTAATGCTGGACTGTGTATCCCAAAGACCTGTCACCATGTTGTCTGTCCAGCCCGTTTGGAAGAAATGGCTGACTTCGCTGCAGAGTGAGATGTGATAGGTTGAAACACTATCATATCTCCAGTGCAGTTGTTTTGTAAAGTTACTCATATGATTTTATACCATAAAAGTTGACAGAAAAAATGTTTAGAAGTCTTTCTGTAAGGAAATTGCAACTCATAATTCAGGAATCAGCTAATAAGCCTTTTCTGAGAATAACTGAGTTTAAGGTAATGCTAATATTTGTAGTCTGTACATTAAGACATTTTTTTAGGCAATTCTTCCTTTTTGTGAATAAGTAGTTTGACAGAGTTTCTGTGTGTCAGTTGTGTACCAGATAATTGTGATTCTTTCTCCTGTGTTTTAAGGGTTAACAGAAACACTTCACCAACCAGTTACGTGTGTATTTATACAGATGTATGCAATGATTTAAAGCCTGAAATGACATTTGAATTTAAAATATGGATTAGGATGCATAAAAAGAACATATCCTAAATGCAGCGAGGAAATAAATTATGCATCTATGCAAAGCACTAAACATCTTAAAGAAAAAACTGCAATAAAAGACAGGGCTTAGACTCCAAGAGACTCTGACTGCAATCCTGCCTCAGATGTATTAAAAGAGAAAAAAATATGTTTTGTATTTGACACATCTCCAATAGCACGCTGAGAAATGCCAAGTGCCAGAGGCAGTGGAAACTTTACCGACAAACTTTCTCCAAGTAGCAATCTCTGTCTGTTTTGACCCATTGTGTCCTGAGGGACTCGACTCCGTCTCCTGCTGCTCCTGCTCGGCCTTTCAGCTCGCAAGAATAAGCAGGCCACTGCGCTGCTGCTGCCACTTAGATCAATGCCGCCTTTGCAAGATGCTCCGCCACAGAGATCACTAAAGACCGCTGGTGTTGTGACACAGTCCGCACTCTGCAGGAAAGTGGGCCGTTTTCTGCAGACCCATCACATGTAGAGCTCAATCTGTGCTTTTGTGTCCATTTTGCCATTCTGACCGCAAATCATGAGTTACTTAACTTATTCTGCTGATCCTGATTTTGACGTTATTTGCGCTCAGACTGACCGTAAAACTGCACCAATTGGATTTACGAAAATAAATTACCTTCCAGTTTTAAAAGATATTTTTGTGACAAGATGAAGTGGTTTTTCAACCGTATGAAAATTGGTGTATTTCACAGTTTGTAAACAGCAAAAACGTGCCGAAGGTACGGACCTCCTCATATGATGTGCAGCTGCCTCTCATGAGACAGTTCACCTAAATTCACCTAAAGTTCAGCTAGTTGGAAATCCACTACAGTTTCTCCATAACGCTGCATATACACACAGCCGCTCTTAAATATAAGACCCTGACAACAACAACTCAATGAGATGCCAGCATCTCCTCTGACTGGCTGAATAATTAATACATCTCATGAAACTCTACATCCGCCTCTGCTGTGACTTTTGATGACTTATTTAATGGACACGCAGCATTTAACAAATTGTTTTTTTCTGATAACAAAATGTGAATGACGATGAAACTCCCATTCAAAAGATGGTGCCAAACTCGACAAACGAAATAAACATTAGTTTTGCTAATGCTAAAGCGCTAATGTCAACCAGGAAGGAAACTTCTCTGTAGCTAAACAGACTTTGCCCCTTCAAAATAAGAGCATGAATATAAATATCAAGCTATGTGAATAATTCTTCAAAAAATCAAAACTTTTGCACAGATGTCAAACTTTATTCAACTGGACGTTTGCAAAACAGCCAAGTAAATAAGCATTTTAGAATTTATCTAGAAAAATGTTATTTAGGGGAAGCTAGCTGTGCTAAATGATTTCAAACTTAGCTAAATAACGCTAAACTAAACATTAGCTCCGGTGTAAGCGGATTAGCAGAATTTGCAAATCATCAGAAATTAACTTTCATGAAATGAACTTCTCATGTGACGTCACATCCAGGAAATTTGTAACCGACAGCCATCTTGGTAGGTGTCCATAACTGTCATGACAGTTGCTATGGAGTTGCCAGGACAACAATACAACGTGTCAATGCCAACAGAGGTGATTTTGGTGATATGTATTTCTCTTTTGGAGTGCTCAGGCGTGTAAACATACTTTGTTGTTGTTGGTTCATCGATGCTTTGCGCTGCGCTTGCCTACCAAGATGACGGGTTCAAACTTGTGGGAACTCAGAATATTTATGAGAAAATGCAAGAAGAAGTTGCAATAAACCAACTTAAAGTGATGTTTTTTTAGCGCTGTAAGTTATTTCTGGGCAGATCTTTGTTCAGAGTTTACCTGAAATGTGATTCAGCTTGAAACTGGCTGCAGTATTTCATTTTCTCTCCAGCAGTTTGTTTCACTCAGATCTGAGAATCTTCTGCCCACCAGGTCATTTATCAAAGGTCAAATAGTTTTCAGACTGGAACTCTCTTGAACAATTATCTCCTCGGACTGGAGCACTCGTCCGCTTTGACATGTCGGTTCTGAGACGCAAGCGGCTGTGAAGGACATCAATTTTCCAAGATGGCTTCTGGAAGGTGAGATATGCCAGATTATGAGGAGAACGATTGATTTTCTGGACAGCCGCCCAGGTGCAAATCTTTCCAGGAGACTAAGACAGTCATGAAGTGACAGAGTGGAGTAAAAATACACATGAACGAGGAAGTTTTAAGGTGAAGCAACACTTGCATCTCTGACTTTACACAAAGAAACTCCTTCTGCAGCTCATTGATTAAGGAAAAGGTTGGCGATACAAAAATAGACGGAGGAAATATGAGAGAATATACAAACAACAAGCAATAAGTTGGGACAGATACCACACAGAAGAAAGAAAAGAGACAATAGAAAGTGTGAAAGTAGCAGAGAGGTTCTGCTGGAGCAGCTCGTTACTGCTGAGCCAACTCTTGCTCTCTTGTCATCTCCGAGAGCTAATTGGCACCTCCAGTGTGAAAACTCAAGCCTGTGTACTCATCGTCACAGTCATCCTGCAGAAAAACACACACACACACACACATGCCTTCACACACACATAGGAAACTTTAAATGGGGAGAAAAACAGTCTTCACACTTTATAGGAACCCTTAACAAAACAAACTTTAGCTCACTGTGATGCCGTAAAGACGACTGCTGACACGACGGCAGCTGCAGGATAATGCAGAGCTGCTTTAATAGTCTCAGCATTAAATGGCCACGAAGACTGAACTACAGCAGGAAGAACTTTTTACATTTAACAGTTTTGTTTACACTCTGCTTTTATGCTAATTTTCCAACTGTTTTTCATCCTTCTGATTCATAAAATCAGGTTCTTTTGACCGCGCAATAAACGAGAAGAGGATCTGACCAGAAATGTTGATAATATCGATACCAAGTCGGTTTTTCTCTAGAAATCCCCAAATTAATTTACAGTTAACTAAATTAATAAATGGGATACACACGCTCCTGGTGTTTTAATTCCAGTTCCATTCATTCCCACTAATAAAGGGACATAAGGCATATATCTTAGACAGGTACTAAGAGCTGGAGGTGAGCAGATTGATCCAAATGATTAACATTATTGATGCTAATACAATCAATCTGAAACCCACAGATTGATGTTTTAGTTTCAGATTCACTCTCAACATTTTATTTTTGTATTGTAGCTGCTGAACTTCACTGCCAACAGATTTTGCTTTTTTTTTGTTTTTGCTCTCAAATTTTTTACCTGAGAAAACAACACAAACATTTGTTTTTGTTTATCATGCAGGTTTTTAAGGTATTTAAGACTCTAGTGAACTTTATCTTACAACAATGTTAGTGCCACACTAAAAAAAAAACTCAAGTCATAAAAGAAAGCCATAAAATTACAAGAATAAAGTTTAAATAATATGAGAATGTTTTGTTATTGTGGCCCTAAAACCCATTAAATAAATTCTGTCCTCAGTTTAACAGGAATAAGAAGCTAAATTCATGTAAAATGTGAAATGACAGCAGCAGATAAACAGACTCTGAATTCTTCACCGGTTGCAAATATTCACCGCCGAAGGCTCAGGTTTGGATTCTCAGAATAATCTTCAAATGGCTCCTTCCCCGAAATGCTAAGGCCGTTTCTGGGGATGAAATGTTCCGATGAAGATCTGCTTCAGCCCTTCGGTCAGCGAAACGGAGGGGAAACAAACGCAGAAGAAAATGGAACCCAGCATTTTAGGAACTGGGAGTTTTGTTCTTTTTAACAGCTGCACTTACTGGTAGCGTCACCATGGATTTACCTGAAGCAAAGTCTGACTGAAAAATGAGCACCAACACACACACACACACAGACACACGCACACACACACACAGACACACGCACACACAGACACACACACACACAGACACACGCACACACACAGAGCTGAGTTCAACATCTATCTCATAAAATGTGGCTGTCAGCGCTGAAGTCGCAGCGCTACCTCTGTCATGTTCCCTTACTGTCACCATTGGGCCTCCAACGCTCACCCTGCTCTGCTGGTACAGAAACATATACATTTGTGGAAACTGCTTGTTAGTGTGATCCGTGTCTGCAGGAAAAACTTTAGAAAACACCAAGAATTCATGCTGTTTTTAAGCATTTGTTAATTCATTTTCATAACATTCCCCAACAATGTCCTGACCTTGAGACGTGTAAATCTAATTTATATCCAGGGACTTTAACTTTTCAGCAATCCTTTCTATTCGGCCAGCATGTGGTGACAGTGGGCAGGAAGAACTTCCTCTTAACAGGAAGAAAGCTCCACCAAAACCAGAAAATATGATGTAAAATCTATTTTGTTATAGCTTTACATCATGTTATAATGCTATAAACCCACCCAAAACACCTGGAGTACATAATGCTGCCATTTTACAGGACGGTAAAGCAAACAAAACAAAACAAACTGCTTAGAACCTGGGTGGCATTTTGACCACGATGCATCATATATTATAAAATTCCTACATTAAAAAGTTTTCTGGGGCTTTTTCTATAGCCAAGGTATTGCAAAAACATTTTATCCCAGAGTGATGCACAAACACGAGTCCTTGCATTTGTTACTGGACTTCTGTGATTCTTACCTATCAAGAAGTTCATAAAAGTAGGTTAAAAGCTGTAAATCAGGGTGTCCAACTCCAGTCCTGGAGGGCTGGAGCAAAACCAACATGCTAGCCTGGCGCTAGCAGGACAAGTTGCTCGTTGTCTTTTACTAAAAAGAAAAGATAAATCCTCCAACCGCTAACATCTCAGGGTACTCCATTTTTGTTTCGGTTTCATGAAGAAGGAAGTTGTGCTCAGGAGGTTTTCATGTCATTTGCTTCAATATTTCTTGGTGCAGCGCCCCCACAGGTGAGGAGGGGAACAGGTTGCTGAAAGGGTTTGGTTGGTTTGACTCACCGCAGCTTAAAATGCAACAAACGTTGCAGTTTTGATCCCAAATCTGACAGAGTCTACTGGACTGTCAGGTGTAAAACACCCTGAACCTTTTAAAGCGTTTTATAGCCAGGATCGGGATGTAATAATTGCAAAAGAATGGTCTCAATCAATACCATCTGGTTTTGCATCAATCCGCCCACATCTGAACATTAATGCTGGTCTTAAAAGACGAATATATGATTTTGTTTTTCTCCTTCTATTGGCAATAAGTGAAGAAAATGGCTATATGAATATTTTTCAACTGGAATAAATTTACAAGGAGAATGTGTTTGTTTATTTAACTGAAATACAAAAACAATAATTTGAGAATGCATGTGTTATTGACACTGAGTTTTAATAGAGCTGCACTCTTCCTTGTAATCTGGGATCCTGAGTGAAACAACCAAAGAAAAAAAATGAAAGTATCTCTTTCTTTGTTTGTATTTTTGAGGATTTTCTATTGAGGAGCATTTCAGACACCTGTCTATTTGCTGTCAATCATAGAAGAAGAGAAAATAGTTACGATACGTCTCCTTTAAAGCACTCAGACCTTCAACTTTTTTTGTTTCATTTCCGTCGGGTGTTTTGCTTTGAGTTGTTTTTCAGAAGAAGTGCATGTATTGGAATATTAGTCTCAGGGGTAATAATGAGGAAATGAAAATAGTTAAATAAACGCCACAGATAGTTTGACTTCTTGCTTTTTCTAACCTGTTCAGTTTTATTCGAGACAAACTAATCCTATCAGTCATTTTGTAATCAGGTGAGCAATTAATCAAATTTCCTTTAAGGTGAATATTTAAGGATGGGGACATTTTCATTCAAATTCTCCCTGTTTTGTAAGTTTAAAGTGTCTTTTAGCAGAAAAACTCATCTAGATTGGATTTTTTTTCTCTTTTATTGGTTATTTTTTTGCCCGTTTCTCACAGAGTCCTGTCTCCACCTGGATTTTCGACCTTTTCATGCCAAGGTTTTTCAGGTTGTAGTCTTGCCTTTTCACATCGGCTGGAGTGAGACTTTCATTACCAACCGCGGCGCCACCTGCTGCTCCCACAATCTCTGTAATCCAAAGATGCCAAATGCTGACGCCTCAATCACATTCACTGGCTGCCTCAGAAAACGTACCCACCATCCAACCACAGCACTGCTCAAAGACCCGCATTACCCCGAAGTGGTGAGGTGGACCGTTTGCTCACAGCGACGGTGAGTCACCTGTGGCTGACATGGATGATAAAAAATACATCCTGTGGTTCAGGATGGATGCGTGTAATGCATGTACTGGAGGCTTCGAGGCAGTAAAGAGTTAAAGGTGAACTATTATGCTTCAGGTTAGGATCTATGGGTGATACAAAACATGTTTGTTACATTTTATTACATAAAGTCATTCTTAGATAAGGTAGATTAGGTCTTGTTGCTTTAAATCCAAACAAGCTGCTGTTGGCCACGTCCCCAACTTGACATTTACACTCGCAGGTGAAAATGGCTCCAAACAGACGCACAAATAAACAACCGCACATCTTTGAAAGCAGAAGTTGAGCCTCCTGCACAACCAGCAAGAATGCAGCAAGTGGTTCCTGGATGACAAAGACAACAACAAAACACTTGCCTATTCCAGCAGCCATTGTACAGCAGTAAAACTAACCGACCAAACGTTCTGGAGATCAGCTTGGGTTGCTAGATAACGGGGCAGAACTCTTGTGGGGTTGCTAGGTAACAGGGCAAAACTCTGGTGGGGTTGCTAGGTAACGGCAGCCCAAATGCGACTTACTATTGGGAAGTTTTTGAAACGGCTCATTTTCCAGACACCAAATAAAACAGTAATAAAGCTTTAAAAAAAAAAAAAAAGGTTCTGTATTATTCCTCCTGAATTATCTATTTTTTGAGAATATTTTGTATTTTCATTTATTATGCATCATCTCAATTTTATTTATGTTTCAAAGAACATCCAGTCATAATCAATAGATCTGAATATTATTGAAAAGTGTGTTTATTTCAGAAGTTGAATTCTTTAAGTGAAACGTTACTGTGGAGCGCCACCTATTCGCACTTCAGTATTTATTGTTTTTTCTACAATATTTTAAATAAAGCACAGTTTAGACGCAAAACAAAACCCACTAGCTTAAATGGTATTTGACACAACATTGGTAAAGCAGCCAATCCAGGAACGCCAATCATTTTCCTGGCTGCTGATTGGCTGAACCATTAAGTGTGGAGATAAGTCAGATATCTCCACTCTTGATGATCTTCCTGATCTTAGCGCTAAGACAGTTTCTATGTATTAAAGCATATTAAGGTATATTTGATGCTTGAACTGTTGAAATACGCAGTTATAATTTTTTAAGAGTAGGTATTAAGTATTTACGGATAAATTGAACAGTGAATAGGTGGAGGGTTCTGGCAAAACAGACCATGAAACCATGTATTAATTTAACCAACTACTTCCTGTAGTTCTTATCCAGATCCTGCATTAAAAGCAGTTCAGTTGCTTAATAACTGCTGCAGTAAAAACACATGATTGCTTTAAGCTCCACTAATATTTAATGCGTTCTCCTAAAGGTGTGAAATCAGCTGCATTATCTTTATAATGATCTGAATGTTTCACAGCTCTGAACTCCGGTCAGACACTGAGAAATTAATCATCGCTGATATTACATGTTCCTTTAGGAAACGTATTCTCAGGATCTTAATTATTCAACACCTCTAATGTAAATGGCTGATAAATTATACCATGACTAATTTATTATTATTGTACTATTAGAGTGAAATTAAATACGTGTGTATAATTTCCAAAGCAGATTCTATTTTAAGTCTGAGCTCTAAAAAAAGTGAAATTTCTCCATAAAACTTGAGAGGAAATGAAACGTCTCATTTTTTTTAGCCCACATGGCCATAAAAGCAGGCCGAAAAAGGATCAATGATTCTAAATTTGACACATTGCACTTTCAAAGCACCCTTGTTTACTTTGAAGCCAACTCCTTTCGTTTAACCCTCCTGTCAGTCACGTTTTCACTCCTGGACCGGCACAAAACGAAAAGAAAACCGACTCTCCCACAGGAATGAGGCCTGTAATAGCATATTGATCAAAAATGAATCCAGTGCACAAATGAGAACATGGCAAAGCACAAATATTACAAACTACCTGGGCCTGGCTAAACGAAGGCTGGGTCGATGCAGGATTAATTGTGTCTGAATAACAGCGGCCCCTGTGTTTGTGTGACACTAAAGTGTTACAGCAGAACGAATCTGCTGGAGAATATGATTTATTTCACTCTCAGTGAGAAAAACATGGTTGCCTTTGGAAACTTTAAATGTTGATAAAGTTTTGTTTGGACCTGAGGACGATGTAGAGCAGGGCTGTCAAACTCCAGTCCTCAAGGGCCGATGGCTGTGCTGCAGGGTTTCGATGGGCACAGGGACAAACACTGGAATCAAATGGCTTCATCACCTCCTCCTTGTTCTCCAGAACCTTAATGACCTAATTATTCTACTCAGGTGGAGCCGCAGAGGCACATCTAACAGTTGCACACCTGTGGCCCCCCAGGACACCTGTGGCCCCCCAGGTCACCTGTGGCCCCCCAGGACACCTGTGACCCCCCAGGTCACCTGTGATCTAGTGTCAACAAACAGCTTCAGTTATTACAGCTGGAAACTAGAGAGCAGGTGGGAAATCTGAGTAAAGATGAACTCTGACATGAACAAACACATAAAGACGGTTACAAAGTCGGCCTTCTGTCACCTGAAGAACATTTTTCCATGAGTTAACTGTGACAGTGCTGTTGTTGTATCGACCTTCCAGAACCGCTCCAGTGTTCTGGTTCTGCTCTGCTTTAGAACCAGAACCAGACATGGAGAAGCATTACTTCTATGCATTACAAATCTGGGACTAACTTCTAGACAACTGCTAAACAGCCGAAACGCTGGGTTACCCGCCTGGTTAAAGCTGCTTTTGAACCGTAACAAATGGAGCATTAATCAATATATTTGATCATTTTGATGATGGGACTTGACAAATTTTGTTTCAATTGATGACTGTATGATGTTTTCATGACTTTATTCTTGTGTTTTTCTGATGTAAAACACTTTGAACTGCTGCTGAAACGTGTCATAAAATAAAGTTAATTAATTGATTGCTAATCGATGGCAGCTCTAAACAGGTTCCCAGAAAACCTCAGAACAGTCGAAACACTGAGTTACGCACTTTATAAAATCTGCTTTTAAACCATAACTGAAGGAACATTTACCAATGTATTTGATGTATTTTGATGATTACATTGAAAAATTAAATGTGTGTCTGGTTTTCACAACTTACACCATTAACTATGACAATTATATATGTTTAAAAGCATTTGTTTAAAAAAAAAACTAACTTGACCGCCACTTAATATTAGTAGACAAATAAATGGCTGGTCTTTGCTAAAATTTTCAGACTTTTCCATTATAAACAGTAAATATAGATGGTGCTACAAACTGCTGAACATAATTATCATAATAAGATTTAATCTAAACATGCATAATGTACAGTACGAGTTGGCAACTGGACTTAAAATTTACAGTAGTTAGAGGTAAAATTGTGATAATGTCAAACGTGCCGATTCGGTTCACACAGTAGTTCCTTTGTTCTGGTTTTCCTTCATCTTTATCTGTGACTTATGTGGCAAAATAAGTAATTACTGTGATGCACCTTTTCTCCTGATATAAATAGTTTTTAAAAAGTTACTATTATTTGTAACGTATGTTTTTATGTAACTGTGTGTCAGCAATAATAGACCCACAAAAACAAATACCGCTCTTGGAAAACATTCCCATTTGTAAACATTGCATACAGTAAGTGTAATTAATTATTAAATATTAAATTAAATATTTTCTATTTTACTTATATCTACTGACAGTGGATAAAATAGTTTAACTACATTAATCAATCCAATAATCAATGTTTTACAACTCAATACTGTTTCATTTTACAGTCGCTGGTTTTGAGGATAAAACGGCTTTAAAAAGGAAAAACTTGTTTAAACGTCTCTGTTTTTCCAGGACTTTGTCCAAATTCTGTGAAACTGAAGATACATTATAACTCTTTTGCAAAGCTTTATTTTAGAGCGTTTTAATCTGTTTGAGGCTCTGGGGAAATTAAGCTCTCATCCCTCTCCGTCCTTCATCGTCAGAGTGATGTTTTTGTTCAGAGTGACTGGATTTCTCACTCTTCTCCCTTTGGTCTGAGCTCCATGAAAAAACGGTCTGAGACTGAAGTCGGTGTTTGATCGATCACTTTTTTAAAATGATCCAACGCTGAATGTTACAGACCTGCTAGTTTAATCATCTGCTAGAGAAGAAACATCTTGAGGCACAGAATAACAATAATCATGGCTGGGACTTTGTCTCAAACCACATTACAGAGACGGGATGTTCAATCACAGCTATGTAAACGCACATGAACAGACATTCAGGGTATTTTCACATCTCATAGTCCAGCAGACTCAGTTTTATTGGGCACCAAAATGGCAACATTTGCTAAATTTTCTCACTGCACTGAGTCAAACCAACCTGTTCCCCTCCTGGCCTGTGGGGGCGCTGCACCAAGAACCAGTGAAGGAAACAACACAAAAATCAGTTCTTTGAACTGCCTTGTTGCTGAAATGTGCTGTTCATTATGAACTGGAACCCAACCAGAGTTCATTTCAACCGAGCCCAGATCGATATTTGAAGGCAGACCAGTTTGTTTTTCTGGTCCGATTCCACGTTCGCATCTCTCCAAATGAATCAAACTTTCTCGCCAAACAACTGCAGTTTGATGAAAGCGGACTGGTGTGTGAATGATGCATCCTCAGAGTTGCTAATTATCATGCATTCATTTCAAAAGTGGAATAAAACCTGAAGCTAATTCACATTTGCATGACCAGAACATGCAGACTTCATACTCGGCTAAAGCTTGAGCCATTTGCCCTTTTAGCTTCCAGCAGCTGCTAACCAAACAGAAGGTAGGAGTGAAGTAAACAGAAACAACACGACAACAAAAAGACCAAACCAGACCTGGAGACACAAACAGAATGTGTCAGCCATACAAATACCCCCGAAGGCAAACATCTCCCCCCAAACCACGACATGCTTACATTGGCATGGCAATTATTTAGCTGTGAGGCCAAGCAGTGATTGAGGTGAATGTAAAGACGGTGGAGTGTTTGTTTTCGCTGCCCAGAGGCCCGTGTGCAGTCATGAGTGGCACAGATGGTTGTTTTAGCAGCAGGTGAGGGAACTTCAAACAAAGCGGGGTGAGAGCAGCTCTGGGTGTGGATGTTTAAAACATCAGCTCCTGCCAGGAGGCAACCAGGTCGTTTCACTTGCTTTCATTATTGATTCGTTCGCCGGCGACTTTCAAGGAGAGCGGGATCCAGGAGCGCTCAGGTCCGAGACGACACGACTTTAACGCTTTTATTAACGTTTAACCAAAAAACGACGCTCTGCTACTTACCGGATGAACCTGGTTCTGGTTCTGCTCTCCACCAGAACCAGAACCAGAAGACCAGAGAGGTCTGGGAGGCTGATATGATTTGATTTTTACTTGTCAAATAAATAAACTAAACACACAATACTTTAATGAAATAAGCAAAGCATATTTCTGCAGACATGCAACCCGTAAATTAGATTTAAAACAAAAATTGTGAGATTTAAAAAAAAAACAGCAAAAAAAATCCTAAAATTTCTAGATCTTGTTTTTTTGCCTTTGACATGATTCTGTTTATTTTGACAAGTTTTTTTGAAGTTAGCATTTTAATTGAAAGCCATTGTTTTTAGTTCATATTCCTGAAAAAGCTAATTCATATTTTTTTGCACCTTCTGTTTTCAATTGTAAGATTTTAATTGTTTGCATCTTTTGAAAGGGAAAATTTCCTCCCAGCTTCGTTTTTTGGTTGTCGAACCATCAACACTGTAGCAGGAAGACAGAACAGAGTTATTTCTTCTGCTGACATGAATTATGATATTATTGATAAAGCACAACACAGACAGGAAGAAAATCTCAAAATGACTTTTTGAAAATCTGAGAAGAAACATTATTAAAACATTAGTCACCTTAAGTGGCTGTCAGGACTTTCTTCCTGTCTTGAAAGGAGACTTTGGGAAAAGGATGGCAGAGCCGGCAGATAAATTGGGGTAAAGGTGAGCGCCTTGGGGGTCACAGAGGGCAAAAAAAAAAAAAAAAAGAAATGAACAGAAACAGAATGACAATCAGTCTGTGGGAAGGAAAACCGTTCTGCACCACATTACTGCTCACCGTCTGACAAACCAACAGCTATTTAAGATGGAAGAGGTTAAATCATTCAACGTATATATATGTAAAATCTGTTTAATATCATATGAAGCTGTTATGTAATGAAGTCAATCACATAATAATACAGCCTTCCTTTTATGTATAGCTAAGCTACTTGCAAGAAAGTAGCGTCTTTGTACGGGATGCCTGGAATGTCAAAACATGACCCACAAAAATGTGGATACATCTTTAACCGAAACTTAAACAGACGTCTCAACATGACAGATTGGATGTTTTCCTCCAGTTGGGCTTCTTCTGAACCCAGAACAAATTTGGACTTAAAGTTTTATCACAATATTTTGTGCCATCATTGAGTGAACAATGAAACTGACAAAGGAATAATTTATTCCTTTTTACATCATCATCAGTTTTTAGAACGTATTCTTAGGAAATTCCATCAAAAATATTTGTGTACACCACTAGAACTTTTCTTTTACTAAATGCAGTGACTTTATTCATTGTTTTAGTTCATTTATTCTGAAATATGTTGAATCTGTTAAACATGACAATTAACAGTTGCTAGCTAATCAAGAGCCATATTGAAATATTACTGGTCAAGGTCAGTAGTAAAAATATTTCTGTCATGTTTAGTTATACTTTACTGTAGATATGCTGTACAATGGTATTACATGAATTACTGTAATCACTTACAGAGTAATTTATTCAACAGTTCTTATAAATATGTCATAGAATGGTATTTTACATGTATTACGGTAATCGTTTATAGTATAATTTAATCAAAAATCGGGGTTAAAATTAGTGTTTTTAATTTTTCCTAAGTGTTTTCATTCAAATTTCGACTCTTGTTGACATTATTTTAATCATTCAGATCTTCATTAACCAGCTATCAACTCTTATTGAATTATCCCCAATAATATGAAATGAAATTATAATATGTCCCTCCTGTTATGGAGGAAATATCTTCCATCTTGACCCGGTATCAGTCACTGTGATTAATTCCCTCATCACTTCATTAGAGAGAACTGCCACTCTCAGGAATCGGGAGGAAGTGGGTTGATTGACCGATTCTCAGGGGAAATAATCCAGAATCAGCCCAAAGCTGCAGGAACAAACCGTTTTTCATAAAAACCTGGCAGGAATTAGACAAAAATAAAGTTTTCGAAGGTTGGAGCAGGAGTTAGAATATCTGGCATTAATATTTCAGGCATCAACACGAATATAACACTGGGAAGGCAGAAACACAAAGCAGAATTCATAGATTATTTGACTTGATGTCAAACACTGGCAGGGAGAATCACTGAGGTTTAAAGTCAGCAAGTCACATAAACTCGGCTTCATCGATTCGACGCGTCAGGAATATTGGTTCATTTTTTTGAAGGACTGTTTTCTACCCCATCAGTTCAGGCCCAACATGCTTGAGCTTCGCTCTGTTCATTTCACCAGAAAATGGTTTAATAACTGTTATTAATACCAAGTTGTGATGTATGAAGAACGCCCAGACAATTACTCTCCAGTAAAGTTTCTGTCTGACAAAGTCATTCTGCATCCTTCAGCCAATCTGCTAGTTTTGCTGCCTACAATCGTCGGTCTGGGTTTGGGTCTGAAAGCAGGACCTGGACTGTGTCCGACGCTTTTACCGGGTCGACACTTTAAACATCATTTATTTTTGTCTGTATTAGTTTTTTCTTGTGTTTTATTCCTTTGCTTTATTTGTTTAGTATTGAAGCAGAGAAAATGTAGCGTTTTGCAAAATAACGAGTTAACTTCCCGACAGTTAACTTTCTGACTGTTTTCTTGAGATTAAGGTCATTTTGAGACATTATCAACGTTTGTTTTCTCTAGATCATCTCAGGGAAACCAAGAGGAGAATTACATGCTGAAAACGTTCGCTCTCTGCTTCTGTAGTTCAGCTTTTGTTTTTCAGCATTTTTGTTTCTTGACTTTTGTCTGGAAAGGTTAAAAATAGCCAAAATAAATCAGCAACAAACGATCCACTGTGTGTTTGGAAACCCTGATGAAAGTCTCTTCAGCGTTTCAAAGCCTCTTGGTAAATCAGATCCAGGTTTTGGGTCCGAGCTCTCTCCTTTTGATAAGATCTGAATGGTTCAGGACAGAGGAAGCTGAACGTGAGACAGGAAGGTGACTCCAGGCATGAAGGTCTCTGCTTAACGAGGTGAAAGAGCCTGTCAGGCTCGTCCATTTCTCCGCCTGCTCTGCAGGACGGCTCCGCGCGACGCCATCTTCCGCGCCATCAACACGTCCAGGGAGGCGGAGGCAGGAACCCGAGTCCCGCCGTTTTAATGGCCGTCACCTGTTAGAGCTGACATGTCTCACCTTAAAGGCCCGGGCGCTTTATTTGTTTTGATAGACAGATTATTTTTGTTGTCTTGTGCAATTTATGATGCAGTTCCAAATGTGTAGCTGGAAATCTCCAAAAAGATTGTGAATGTGAGTTTTAAATGATGGACAGTTAGATTTAGTCACATGACAGACACTGACAGACAAAACGCTTCATCCCAACTAAACGATGGGGGTCTTGTGAAATCAGCAAAGCTTTTATACAGAAAAATAGCAAAAAAAGCTCCAATTTGTTTGGTTTTTGACTAACATTAGGACAACTTTGGTCAAAGCCAATGATCTGACGTAACACTGCATTTTTCTGCAGAACTAACAGAACTAAAATTCTGTTAGTTCTGAATTTTCATCAGAACTAACAGAAAGAAATGCTTAACATCAGTCTGGGTCCTTATAATGAGTTTAATTTGATTACTGAAATCAATCAACTGATCCTTTCAGAATGTTTTTATCTGAGTTTTAAATTCAGCTTTTGAATTTCAGGTGACATAAACAGTGCATCATTTAAATCCAGCCTCTCGATCTTTTAGCCAGGCTAATTGACAACATCAGACGCTGCTTCATTTGAATTAGGAATCACATTTTGGGCTGATTGCTCTCTCGAGCGAGCGCCGCAGACGGTGGCTGAAACCCGTGGTAGGTCAAGGGGAGGACGTGTTTCTGAAAGAAAATAGAAAAACTTATTCAGCTGATAACGCAAGCCAAATTTCAATTTTCAAAAGCCAACACGGGCCCTCCCGGAAAGTCAATAACTTATGTCTGGCTGTTTTACATAACTAATCAAGCTGAAGGGAGTCACTGGATGCTAAAACCTCATTATCCTGCCTGGCGACCTTGGCACCTGAGCTGAATGAGGAAGAATCGTCTCCGAATGTCTCCTGGAGACGCAAAGCAGGGCTTTGCAGACGATGTTCAGAGGATGTCAAAACGCCGCGCCGGCTGCAACCCGTCTGCGCCGCAACCCGTCTGCGACGCAACCCGTCTGCGCCGCAACCCGTCTGCGACGCAACCCGTCTGCGACGCAACCCGTCTGCGTCGCAACCCGTCTGCGACGCAACCCGTCTGCGTCGCAACCCGTCTGCGTCGCAACCCGTCTGCGCCGCAACCCGTCTGCGCCGCAACCCGTCTGCGCCGCAACCCGTCTGCGACGCAACCCGTCTGCGTCGCAACCCGTCTGCGTCGCAACCCGTCTGCGTCGCAACCCGTCTGCGCCGCAACCCGTCTGCGCCGCAACCCGTCTGCGACGCAACCCGTCTGCGTCGCAACCCGTCTGCGTCGCAACCCGTCTGCGTCGCAACCCGTCTGCGTCGCAACCCGTCCGCACCGGAAACGAAGCAGCTGCGTGTTTCATGAAAATTGTTTAGATGGCAACAATCACAAAACAAGAAGTTCTGCTGCAAACATTTCCTATAATTTTAAGGTTAGTGCTATTTGCCTATTAAAATAATCATCGATAATGAAAATAAAGATGCAAAGTTTCCTGGGTGATAAATTGCCCAACTAATTATTGTGATAATTGGCAATACTGTTGTTTTTGAGACCATTTATAGTAATATACAGATATTAGTCCAATTTTCCCACTCAAAGACCAAGAAACTTTATTATTTTCCCCTAACAAAATAATAACAAAAAAAATTCTAAGTCATTTTTCAGAGAAATACCAACTTCTGTGTTTGGGGTATTTTTATACATTTGCAAGGAATAATTGAGGTCTAATGCATGTTAGATTGCGATCTAATGAATATTTATTAAAACTGGAGTCACAAACTCAACTGGTGTCGTTAGCTGTTAGCTAAGCCGTCAGTGTGGATTAAATAAAACCCAATTCATCTTTCCATGTTGTGTAACGTGGCCCTCCTTGATTTCCACTTGGTTTGCTGTTAAAACCTCAGACATGATGGCACATAACTCAGCAGCGATACGATCTGGTGTTGGCTGCGGTGAAGAGCAGATATGCTAATATATTGCATGATTTATTGGAGTAAAGCCGAGTTCAGGCATGAAAAGGAGAGATTAGTTTTGTACTCAGCAGTGTTACAGTCACACTTCTTGTTTTTACATTGCAGGCTCAAAGCTTTGCTACATTTCCAGCTATCATTCATTTGAATTGATTTCTGGATCATCCCTGAAGTCTGAATGACAAAGTGTCTGTTTTAGATGAAGAATTGGTGACTAGCATGACCTGCATAAGGAAGAAATAAACTCTGTTCTGGTCTTTTCAGCTGTTTGTCATCGACTTTGTAAAACTAATTAGGAAAGGTAAAATCTGAGAGGGATTTTAAAATATTGCAACATGATAACAAATAATATTTCATAAGATTTTAACATTAATGTCTCACCAAGACAAGCCAGACGGAGACAGATATCTGTGCTATGATGCAGGATGGGCATCAGCCGCTGTGGTAAAGCCCATTGCATTTCTCATTTAATGGAAGCATGCCAATTGCGTGACAGTATTTTCTCGACATTAGAAAGCACATTCGTAGCTGGTGTGAAGGTAAACCCGGCCCAGCAGACTTGCTCTCAGCAGATCTGCCATTAAATGTCAAATGTAAACAAAGTGCGGCTCTCTGTCAGCCAGCTAGTCCGGCTCCGGGGACGTGACTCCATGTCCTTGCAGAGTCTCATTTGAGGTTCTTTCATCAAGACATCATGGAGGTTTGGATTGTAAAAAGATGAATTTGTATTTATGAAAACATTCCCTTTCAGGTCAGCAAATTAGCCGGCGCCGTTTTGGATCAGCTCAAAGAGAATGTGTCAGTGTGCTGTGGAAACGGTTCACGGTTCCCTGGCAGAGAGCAGCGGCGGGGCGCTCTGCCCATGCTGCCCATGCTTTTGACTCTGATCGGCGCCAGGGCAGATAGCGCTGCCGAGCCCACAGGATTTGCTCTGTGTGGTTAAACCGCCAACATCCATACAGATAATTCCCAGTGACCATTCTGACATGGATGCTCCCCACAGCCCAGCATGCGGCAGCATTCTCATCAACAGAGTGGCGTCCCGCTGCACCAACTCAGCCATTATCTCATGGGGAAATCATTAGAAATACCTTCCTGAAGGAGCAGAAAATTATTTCCTTAACAATACTGAAGAGATAAGAGCGTGGAGGGAGAAAATGCAGCCAGTACCCCGAGCTCTCCACTGGAAGATAATGACTGAGAAGCTCATCAGTTCTGCTACATCCATATCTGTCCTGCCAGACTGCCAGATAACTGTTTCTTAACAAATCCCCGTGCCATGTGTGGCACTCTGAACCCTCCCTTTGCGCTGTTCAGTTTGCTCCTGCCTTGGCCAAATTTAATTCTCATGCTGCAGTTTTGACCGGGCGACTTCTGGTCCTCTCTGGCTTCATGTCACAGCTCAGACTGTGTGACATGGAAATTAAACAAGAAAAATAAACTGCAGTTCACCCAGTCAACAACCTGTTCATTCATCCAGCCACTGGGGGCGCCGTTATGAAACTGATGAGCATTTCTACATCTCAATACTTGTTAATTTTACTGCTATAAACTGTTTTAGGTCTCATTTCGTCTATGTTACCACTTCTGCATCAAAGCTACATTGTGAAGTTTTGCGGTTTAGATCAAGTTTATTGTTTTGGTTGTTCAACAGAAGCTCTGAATGAATGTAAAGCAGGTTCACTCCAGTTGACTGCAACATCAACAGAACCAGCAAGAAACCCAACATTCTGGCCACAAAGCTTGTGTTTCCTAATCTTATGCATCTTCCTGCCATTAAAAACTAATTAATTTTGTTCTAGAAATAATATAAAACCATTTTTAAGTCTATAAGATGTTCAACATCAAGATCTGGAGACGCAACAGTAAATCGTATCATCAGCATAGAGATTAAATTTAGCATCAGGTTCTACCAAGTGCATCTAAATGGGGCCCAAATCTGAGCCCTGAGGGACGTCAGACGATGTTTCACCAAAATCTACCATCCAAACTGCATTCTTTGAGAAATAATTAGTAAACCAGTCAACTTCCTGGTCTGATAAACCAACATTCAGCATTCAATGATCCACAGTATCAAAGCCGTGGATCAAGTAAATGAAAATAATAAATTTGTCTCAACCAACATCTTTCATAATCTTGAACACAAAATCACAGCAAAACAAGCAGTAATCCTCTATTTATACATATCAGAGTCTAAAAACAACATTTACATGTCCACTTGCTTCTCTTTAGCCATAAATTAGTAGTTTATGATGTAAATTTGTAATAAATATGATTTCTGGTTGTGGGGCTCGGCAGTTCGGACGTAAAGTTTACCGCAATGTTGCATGAAAACAACAAAAGAGACGAGGAACGACGTATTACTGCCTTTTTAGGGAACTGCACGACAAAGCAATTACAGCCCCACAAAAACAAATAATGCTGCTGAGAAACATTCATATCAGCTCTGTGTGAGTTTATGACCCCAGACACTAAGAAGGGTGAGGTTTGCACACAGGAACTGCATTCAGTCATCTTTTCAGAACTTACTGAAAATTATTGGACAAATGGGAGAGAAAATGGTGAAAATAATCTCACTATTAATTTGCAATGATCAAAATTCCAATTATAATTTATCTCAATAAATAAGACTTGCCCACCACTAAACGCTACTTATTTGTCCGGCTTGATGTTTATGTAATATCCACCACTGTAAATTATTTAGTGTATTCTGCATTACATCCAACAGCAGCTAATGTGGAGGAAAACCGTCTGTCATCTCCAACATTTCCCACTCAGATCTCTGCTGCTCATAAGGTTGATTCAGACGACTAAAAGATTGTCAATTCAAAGTCTGAAAGTGCAGAAAAGCCCGACTTTCCTTTTGAGAGACTGAAGCGGCAGCTTGTCGAGGTCACGCTGCTGATCAAAGACTTACAGGTGAGACAAATCGGGAAAAGTGTCTGGACTCTAGATGCTGTTAAAGTGAAGTTTCCTTTCCGTTTGGGCTGCGTTTCTCTGTTGCCGGTGACTCAGAGTTCATCTCTGTAGGGCCGTATTTGTCAGCCGGTGACCGCCGTCACCCCGGTTTGTGCGGCTCTTAGTGCCTCGGCGCTGTCGGGTCAGCCGAGCCAGGAGCTCTCACAGAATCACAAACTAATTGCTTTATCTCAGCCTTTTGTCTAAAGGGTCAGAAATTGAGTTTGCTCGTCGGGCCGAGAGAAGGAATTATAAATCGAAAGGGATAGGGGAAGAAAAATTCAATTTGTGCACAAGCTTGTCAGAAGCGCTTACTCGGGTGGCTGTTAGGTGTCCAGATTAGAGGAGGGAGAGAAAGAGAGATAACGGCATTACAATGCGAACAAACACGCTGTTGTCCAAAGGGCTATAGGCGACGAGACTAATCTAATGCTTGACACAGACGAGTCCCAGACAGAAATTGATGTTAACAGCAGTCTATTCACCTGCCACCAAGTCAGCGACTCGCCCCAGCCTGCGCGCACGACCCGAAACCTACGACCTGATGAGGCTAAAAACATAGAAACACAACTTTAATCTGGATCTGTCAGCAGCAAACGCCACAAACAGCTTTATGAAAGACAACATTTTAGAATTTGGATTCGTTATGCAAAATTCGCCCATTTTTGTAATTTTCTGCTGCTTCTAAAAACAGAAAAAGTGCTAAAATAAATAAACCAGCCAGCTGTTTTTTATGGCAGAAAGTTAATGGTTTTTGGTGTCTGGAAAAGGAGACGTTTCAAAAACCTCCTGAATGTAAAATCTAGGCCTGTTGCAATAAATCAAATGATAAATTAAAACAAGCTTAGAAATTTCCATTTCCATTATTTATCATTTTTTTCTCTTTCTACCAAAAACGGTAAAAATCTCCAGTCTGGTGTTTTAACTGTCCCTTTTTTTGAAGGACAATTTTGTCTCCATAATGGATTTTATTTGTATGCACTCTTCATGTTCACTAAGTAGTTAATTTTGATCAGCTTGTCCACTGCTGTCTCATATGATCTCGAAAGCAGCCACTTTGTTCATGTGTCTTCCTCCGAGACATTGGTCAAGAGCGTCCACATAGTTTCTTTTAGTTGGTCTGGAAGCCTGGAGTCATCCATGACTTGCAGTTGCCTACCAAGATGGCGCGGATCACGTCCGGTTCAGATTTATAGGAACTACGTATGTATCGTCCTCCAGATGCTCATCCTGCAGATTACCAGCAGAATTAATGTTCCTGGACGTGGAAGAACATCATTTTTGGGGGATTTTTTAATCATTTATGATTTTGTTTGTATTGTTTTTATCTCTGCTATAATCCTCCTTTGTGTTTATCGCTGGAAGATAAACACAAAGATGGATCTTTGTGTGATATATTAAACAATAAGTTATGAATTATTAATTCAAGGTTCCTAAAAAAAGTGAGGAAAAATGAACAAAATGCTTCAGTTTACCTAGTTTCACAGAATTAGCTACACTTCTTGCCAACTAGTGTGTCGGATGCCGTATCCATCATTCCCAGAAAAGCTCACTTGATATAAACTACTTCTGAACATTTTCTGTATTTCCTGGTTCCTCCTGTTTTTCCTCTGCTTCGTTTCTTGGCTGAGATTTTCCTGCTTCCTGAATAACTGTGTGTCTGGTAAAGTAAGCATGTGTGAAGTCACAGTTTCATGTCATTGTTCCCTAACAAGAATCCAGCGGGAACACGGCGTGGTTACGCTGCTTTATCATCCAAGAACAGTCTGCAGGGCTTATTAATTATCCAGTAGGCAGCATGTCTGCTGTCTTTGGCTCCAATGTGAAAAATTACAACTAACTAGGGGACAAGTTGCATTTTCTATCTACCCAGCCTCCTGGGACTTCTTATGTGTGAATTTTCAAAGGTGAACTATTACAGTATGCGTCCCTGAACAGGTTAGAAAAGCTCTACAGGTCAAACAAAACATGTTCATGGCATTCTTCTGCACAAAATCATGAGATTTTCTTTCACAATGAGCTGTTTCAAAGCCTCTTGTCACTTTAAACCCAAATACTCTGCTGCTGGCCATGAAACCCCAACTCATTGTCTGAACTCGCACGTTATAACGGCTGCAAGCAGATGAGCAATTATACAACTGTAGATGTTTGACAAGCAGAAGGGGAGTCTCCTGCACATCAATAAGTTGTACAGCACATGCAGCATAGTAGCTAAAACCAGCTGACAAATGTGCTGGAACTCTGCATAGGTTGCTAGGTAACGGGCAGAGCTCCACTGGAGTTGCTAGGTAACGGGCAGAGCTCCACTGGGGTTGCTAGGTAATGGGCAGAGCTCCACTGGGGTTGCTTGGTAACGGGCAGAGCTTCACTGGGGTTGCTAGGTAACGGGCAGAACTTTGCCTTCCTGCCGATTTCTGATAAATTGTTCCAGAAATTACTGCGATAAGTGATAATATTGTTTTAAGACCATTTTCAAATAATATAATGGTAATAATGCAAGAACACATTCTTAAAGATCAATAAATGTTCAATTCTAATGAAAATTTAACACTGGAACTGAATGGCATTTTAAATATCCAAAACGTGTAAAGTTACTGTTTAAACGGCTTTGAAAAGGACGTACGAACTCTTTGTGTGAACATTACGATACCGACAAAGTAAATAAACGTAGCAACAAACACGTTGCTACATTTATGTAGGCTACATGTCAGTTTTAGCTAGCAAATAAAAGCAACATTAGCTCAGGTAATATTGCTAATTCAGCAGTAAGTACTCCAGTAAATATCACTGATATTCATCACAGAGGTCGGAAAAGAACTTGTACTTATATCATTTATAAGTTAGATAACAACGATGAGATCTACTTCTAAGCTTGTGGCTTGTTTCTTGTTGTCATAGCAACTCCATAGCAACTGCCTTGACAATTAGTCATACTACCTACCAAGATGGCTGTTCACAGTATTGGATACGGATGCATCCGTCCACATTTGCTTATTAAATGTATACACCCAACAAATCTAAACTGTTTGCTGCTTCACTCGATGTTTGGACATGTGAGGATGATTGAGAGTCGAGCAGCGTCATCGGCAGCTTTTCCTTGCAGTGACGTGTTTATTTAGAGCGAGGCCGAGGCGGCAGACAGGTCAACGGCTTTCAGCTCCCACAGCTTGTCCAAAAACCTGCTATTTCTGTTGAAATTACCACATCAAAGACCAGAGCAGCCCCAGGATTTCTGGAAATGAAAGAACTTTGGAACCACAGGCAGATTTCTCAACTAGCTGCCGACCAAACTGAATTAGATTCGGGGTTTCTTTGTGGCCCTGGCTGAGCCGCACAGAAAGAAATCTTCAGTGTTGTGGTCTTCCGATCAGACCTTTGTGGTATAAAGGTCATTTCTCCTAATAAGCACGTAACTGTTTGCTGGAGATTGGCCAAAAGGCCCCCAACCGTCTCAGGAAATGAGAAAAAAATCCTCTGATCTTATGGCCTGATTGAATTATTTGAGAAGACTTCTCAACAGTACGAGTGGAAAACGGGGGAAATCCTTCTGTCATAATTCAATAGACTCAACATGGCTACCTGGGATAAAGACAGATGCAGAAAAATAATCTGAAACAAAAATGTATCAAGCTTAGCTGTAGGGATGGGAGTATTATTCCATCCTGGGAAGAGTTGAGGTGATTAATATTAGGGATTATTATTAAATCTGAATTATTTTATAACATTTAAAACACTGGCTGGTGATATTTCTACTAATGTTTAAGCAGAAATATATTTTAGGCCACTATAAGGTTAATTTTTCAATTTTGTGTCATTCTTATTTCTTTCCTTTCCTCTTGCAGTTCATTTATTTGCAATCTACAAAGTTAAAAGGCATTTACAAATAAATATACTTCAAATTAAACGCCAAAAGGAGAATGACTGCATATTTTCTCTTGTGTACCACAAAAATCTGTCTGGTCCTCTTCAGCCAGGTTACCTGACATAGCCTTTTCCTCTGCCTGATGAATATTTAAAATGAGAATTACTGTGGATCATGTTGATATGCCCGTACCATGAATAATGAAACAGTTTATTCCAGCAGCATTTTATCTGACACATATTAGTTTTGCTGGCATCCTTTGGAATTATGGTATTTCTTTCAAACTTACCAGAAGGATGAAACTCCCGTGTTAAAAGGTAGAAAGGGACGTTCGCTTCACCCTGAGGTAAAAACAGAATACGATGATGTAAGCTCCTTACATCAAATTGATATTTCATTAAAAATAAATGTTTACGTGTACAAAATAGGGCCAGTGTAAATATAGTGATGCCCCAGTATTTACAGCTCATAAACTAAAATACGCATTTGAGACCTCCTCTCGAAAATATATTATATATTAATGAAAAAAGATCCAGATTAATAATCATTTCTGATATAAATTTACTCAGTTTACCTTTATTCGTAGGACTGATGATTAATGATACCTTTACCTTTAACTCCTGGGTGTTTTCAGCCTGCTGGGTGGTTAGCATTAGCATGGTAGCCTAGCCTGTAAGTCTCTCTACGTTGCTGTCGCCACATTCGTCCCCGCAAATACAACAAGTCTTTCACAGTGGTACAATAACAACAGGGCTCCCATTCACCATGAAGCTGACAGGCTTTCTTTACGGTCTCTGCCATGTTTTCCAGGCCAAATAATCTCACTAGCTTCGCGCGAGCTTCGTGCTGGCTAGCGTTTCACAACTTTAGTTGCCTTGGATACCAGTTAACTCGCCGCTCGGTTGCCGTGGAAACCAGAAAGCGCTATCCAGTCTTCGAGGCAACCAGCGTTTATTTATTTATTTTCCTTTAAAAAGTTTACTCTAATAGTAAACAGAAAATACAAAATCAATTTCAAATGCCACTTATTCAAGTGTACTTTAAAAAATAATACGTTTTTGAAAAAAAAAAAAAAAAAAGTAAATTTTTGCCAAAAAGCTCAAACTATGAGATAAATCTCAGGAAATTCCTTTTTTGTTTCAAGAAAGTTTCTGGGTTTTAAAGGTTGAAAAGTTGCAAAGAAAAAATCTTCCAAATTAGTAAATTGCAAAACTTGCAAATTTCCAAGATGTTTTAAGACTTTTTTGTGTTTTTTTTTTTTTTTCGGCTCTAGTGGCCTTTAATTGATAGTTAATTGACAGGAAAGAGGGTGAGAGAAGGGGAAGACATGCGGCAAAGGTCGCCAGGCCGGGAATCGAACCTGCGACAGCCACGTCGAGGACTAAGGCCTCCATATGTGGGTTGTGCTTAACCCCTGCACCACCACAGCACACCAGACTTTTTTGTGTTTTCAAGCAAATTTGCAGCTTTTCATAGAAAATCTGAGATTAATCTACAAATTTCAGATTCTTTTTGTTTTGACAATCAGTACCAAATGTTCCACGTCAAACAAACACAATTTCATAGTTGTAGTTTGTCCAATAAATAAGAAACACATTAAAATCACATGATAATCAAGTTTGTTCACATGATAAGTTATTAAAAACACGCCACGCCATCATCCTCTAACTACTTCCTGTTGTCTTCTTCTTCATGGTTTCCGCCAGTAATAACATCCAGTTGTTGATCACGCAACTCGTGTGATGAGAAAAATAGTGTTTCCATCGCAGTTTTGCGAAATAAACCAAAAGAAAACATCTGGGTTTCCGTTATGCAAAATTATTTTTGAGACGTCAAATTGGGCCATTATATGGTCAATGAAAACAAAGCTTATGAAAGGCTAAATCAGCCAAAACACTGCTGTCTGTTTCTGACTGTGTCCCTTTAAGGAGCCTGGTTATTAAAATGATTTCTGCTCCCTTCTTGTCAGTATCAGTTGATTCCGATGAGAGCAGGAATGTTGGCAAGAGAGGAGGAAAAAAGGCAATTACCATCTGAGTCAAGAGAGGATGATGCTCATGGCGGTGATGATCTATGGCAGCTAGAAAAAGCAGGGCAGAAGGCAGGAGCAGAGGAGCGGTGATTGGAGAGATGAATATAGGAGGGAGCTGGAGAGGCGAAGGGACCGAGCTGAAGATGAGCCGCCTGATACGAGTCAAAGACAGAAAAAGAGTCCAAATGTCCGCAGAGCCCAGAAGAAACTGGAAACTGAGTCTGTTTGTCTGATCTGAGGGGAACATCAGGCCTTTTTACACAATTCATGTTTGTGAACGTGAAATATTAAATCACCTCTTTAATGTCAGTCAGTAATTTTCTATCTGCAGCGGCCAGAAGGTGGCAGCGTGAGCCGGGATTAATAACCATAACGTGTAAAATAGTTACTGAAACTCATTGTTTACATTTATAACTCATAGAGTGAAATATATTGATATTAAAAATCAATATGGTTGCCATAAATAAAGCACAGAAGGATTTGAACGATTCAACACCATTTTCCTCTGCGCTGTTCTTGGCTCATTTGTTCATTTTCTAGACTTTTATTCATTACTTTTGACAATTATTCCCTCTGGTTTTAGATGCTGGAGTGATTTTTGCTCTAATTTGTTTTACTTTTTGACAGCTATCATGTATAAACATGTCAACAATGTGGTTTGTTTTAAGTAATACCTGAACTTTGACCCCAAACTTCAGAGGAGTTGGAAAAAAAGAGGCTTCATGGATGCAGAGCCGAAAGAGAAGAATCATCTCTTCCATCCGTGGATCAACTTCAACCCCGAAAAGAGGTTCAATAGAACGTCATGTCCCCTACTCCAACATCTCTCTGCCTGACTTCAGCCAAACAGAGATTTAAAGACGAGCGGCAAAAGCAAGTGAAGTGGATTAGCAGAGCTTGCTAACTGACGGTGTCGTCCAGGACTTGTTTATTCAACCAAATCTGCTGCTCAGATATTGAGCTGCGAGCATGTTGACAGTCAGTTTCTTCAGTCAGAGACACAGAGTTGGAGTAACGCTGACTGCTACTGGATTGTTATTAATCAGGTGTTTTTCAATTAAATCGAAGTGAATTGGATTTTATGTCATTTACTACATATGTTTATGTTTAACCAAGAGCATAGGGGACCTACCTATGTACCGGGTTTCAGTTTCCATGGAGACCAGATGTTTCTGTTTTCCCAAGATGTTGCCATGGATACCGAATATGTTTATGTTTAACTGAGCGGAGGTACAGTAGAGTTACAGTTTAACCTCAGGAAAACGGTTTGCAGAATGAGATCTAATTTAAGCGTTAATGTAGACAGTTGGGAAATGAAAGCGAAAGCTGGTGGAAGTGGCAGAACGGTGGCGTTTCTGAAGCGTTTTGTAATTTTAACAGAAACACGGGGATCAGAGCTGCTCAGTGGGGGAATTAGCAGCAGAGCAGTCGGAGAACAAGTGTAATTAAAACTTTGCTTTGTTTTGCTTGGTAATCTTTATGTCCACCATCCATCTGAGCTGCACACACAGCAGATCTGCTCACTGCAAATCCTCACTCTGCATATTTGTTTCTGGGATTGCTCCGGACCCGCCTGCACTGTGTTTCGGATCCGGTCCAAACCGCAGCGCTGACGTCGGCTTCACAGCCACTTGTTCCAGAGGTTAACGCTCCTGTGAATTTCCATCAGTTAATCATCACTGCAGGGATCTTTCTTCTGCTTTTCTTTCAAATTCAATTCTAATCTTCTTCAAAAAATCACCTTCAACCCCGACTTACAGCGGCGCATGAAAATGTTCACTTTGTACTGAACGCTTCTTTAATGCTGGGATTTTTACACTCCTGAAGGGAGATGGGGAAATTACGATAGCTGTGGTTCATCTGAGGGGAAATAATTAAATGCCAGATATCAGCGAATCGGTCAAATCTATGAATTTCCACTTGTGGAGGCCATTTTTACAGTAATATGTTATTAATTATAAGTGAGCATCCATGTTATATCCTGCTGTGTTTGGGACTTCCTGCGGCGTTTAAATGAAATTAGTTCTCTGAACTAACAATGTTTTTAACTGAGTAAGAAACGATCAGATAAACTGAATGAATTTCTTTGTATCTCATCCAGACTGATGTCCATTTCTATGGAAGCTTTTAACTGCCAAACTTTCTGCGTCTAAGATTTTGAAAAGGTGCTGCAATGATATTTATCTGTCATTCAAACCAAAGTATCTGCGGTTTTTAGATCACAGCGAGTCGCTTTATTCCTTCTCAACAAATCGTAATTTATCAAAGAAACATGTTTTTACATCTTATCAAAATGAGAAACTTTCTTGCTATAACAAGATCAAAAACTTGTTGCTATAATGAGAAAGTTTCTCATACGTTGTATTAAAGTAGATAAAACCAGATTTTCTCATTTTACTGAGAAACTTTCATTTGAACCAGAAACTTTTTATTTTAATGACAAACTCTCACTTTAATGAGAAACTCATTGGAACCAAAATGTTGTCATTTTAACAAAAACTCATTTTAATGAGAAATTTCCCATTTTAATGACAAACGTCTCATTTTAACGGGAAACTCTGATTTTATAGTGAAAATGTCCTCATTTTAGTGAGATGCACCTGAATTTAACTGTTGGCAGCTAAATGCTTCCGTACATTTCACATCTATAATGAAACCACTTTGAACTCTGGCTCCACTGTGTTCCAGTTTATCCTCATGTTCATTCATCACAAACTCACAAAAAAATAAAGAATAAATAAATTACTCCAACACGGTTTTAACGCTCTTTAAGTTGGTAGGTATTTATTTCAACTTTTATGCTTCATTTAGCAAACAGAGCTTGCTTTGCTGCTGTTATTTACAATATTAAGTACTGTTATTCTTTTTTAATATGACTGATAATTGATGCATTATGTAGATTAGAATGAAATGCCTGCAAATAACTAACTGATGCCAGCACTCATTAAGCACTGAGGCATGCAAATAAGCAATTTAAATGCCCAGTAAAAACCGTCTCAGTCTGTAGAATGAGAGGGAAGCTGATAGCTCTCAGTTTAGCAGCAAACTGTCATCTGCAGTTTGGAGAAAACATTAAAATTATAATCATGTTTGTCATTGGAGTCAAAAGCCCTCACAGAACCGAAGATAAGATTTTCTGATATTTTCAAACTTGTAAATTGTTCCGTCTTGACAGAAAAAAGAAACTCAGTTATCAAGATTACAGTTTTAATTTTCATCTGAAAATGTTTTTCTCTACATGAATTATCCGTAACAACAGCAGCAAAGTGAATATTTGTTCTGCAGCGTCAGAAGCATCAAGTTTTATCTAAATTTGGTTCATAAATGAAAACAGTGCTGTAAGGAGAATAATAACTTTATATATTAACTTTAATTTGTATTTCCCTCTGCACACTGCTCTGTCATATTTTTACATTAATTGAATTTGTAAATGTTTTTCGTGCTTGAAGCCTCCATAATTATTGAGACAATTTATCAAGAGACACTTTCTGTTTCCTCAGATTCTTAATAATTTGGTTTATGACATAAATCCAGTCTGTTCTGATGTTAGTGTCCAACATTTATGGTTTCCATGACCTTTGCTTCTCATAAACCTTGTTTCCTTTTCTCAAAAGTCCTAAACATCAACCTTTGAGACTTTACCATTTTTCACTTAGACAAAGACAACCAACCAAAACCAAAAGCTTCACTGCATTTAGCTGCATGTCAAATGCTCCGATTTTAACTAAATAATGATCAAACATGCAATTAAGAGACTTTAACATGGCTTTCTTCAACTTTAACCTCTGAATTCCCGCACTTCATCAAGAGAATAGTTTCTCTAGACTCACGGCTTACAGGATCCGTGCACAAAGCATTAAGAACAAAAAGAGAAATAAAACATCTGGAACCAGAGTCAGTAAAACAGGTTCCACTTCGCCGCTGCTTTTCCCATGTTAATCCCAGGAAAGCATGAAATGCAGGTAGATTAACATCCAGAAACACAATCTGACAGCTGAATAAAATCAATAAATATGCTGTGGTGGAGCTCATCTGTTTGTCTTTTCAATAATTTTGCAGCAAAAATGGTTTTTTAATAAAAAAATGTTGCTTATAGTTTTCTACTACAATGTGATTAATTACAGAAGGTGAAATGAACTGGATTAGATTATAATCCCATCACCAGATGACGTGACTTTGTTTTCTTTTCTTACATCAGTTATTAATGAGCCTTAAACAGATGTTCATGTGAGATATGATGGTCTGTTACTATAATTTGACAAATGTTGGATTAGTAATTCCTCATTTCAAAATGTTATACATGTGAATCTGTTTTTGTTTGTTTAGAGCATTGATGTCACGGCTTTTCTGATTTTATTGGTCATTATCGACCTCTGGAACGAGAAAACTATTATCGGTTGAAGGAAATACATTTTCGTGCATCTCTAAAAATAACCACACAGATGTGTTCAAATAATCTGTCGTCTCGTTTCCACTGAGCTTTTCTGTCAGCGAGATAATTTAGAGGAAAAAGTTCAACTTAACTGCGGTGAGGATCCAACAGTGCTGCTTCACAGACGATCCTCAGGGATTACGCAACGCCACTTATTGACAAAGACGGAGCGAAAAGAGAGAGAAGAGAATCTTCTCTGGTTGATTTACTTTGGAAAATAAACTGAAAATGAACTGAGGCTCCATCCACCTGCTCATCTTGGATGGGAAAGGCTGCCATGCTCGTCTTGTGATGAAATACCAATTATGTCCCAGCCTACAGTTTAATTACAAATCACAGCTTGCACAGTGCTGTCACTTAAATTAGATCTGCGCTAGCAGGGCAGTGGAAATGCAGATCTCATTTTGTCAGGATCTCGTCAAATCTCCAGAGGTAAATATCACACCTGAAAGTGTGTTTGGCAGTTTTTGTGCTCAGATTGTGCAGCGAAACGCGGAACAACGAGAAGCAGGAGAAAGAGACTCGAAAATGATCAAACATTAACTAAAATGTTATTTTAAGCAATACAATGTTTATTTTATTATTTTTAAAATCATGTATTTGCATTTTTAATATATTTCTTATATCGTATATAAAAAGCTGACATGAAAAATCTGCACAATGTGCCAATTTCTTAACTGATTAATCACCAGAATAATCGATTAATGGTTAGCTGCAGCTCAAATCTCTAGTGAAGATCTCAGAGTCTGTTCAGCTGGAAAGACTCTTTGTCATCACCCTAATGTTTTAGTTTCTCCATATATTCACTTTTAGGTTCAATAAATGAGTCGTGACTTTTGAACCCATGAGGTATAAAAGGAATCACTCTCTAACCACCTGCTGGTTTTATGTTAGCTTAGCTTTCCTTCTTCACAACATGTAAAATAAATGTACACAGATCTGAAATCCTGAGTCCTCCTGCAAAAAGAGAGAAAGAGAGAGAAAGAGAGAGAGAGAGAGAGAGAGAGACAGAGAGAGAGAGAGAGACAGAGAGAGAGAGAGAGACTTGTACACAGGAAGAACGCGGCTGTCGGATCCAGTATGTTTCTGTTTCCTGTACGTTCTCATGTCGGTTCCCAGGATCGCTGCGTTCCAGGCGTTTCTTCTTCTATCAAAGTTTACATTTTCAATGCAGTTCAGGGAAACTCGAGGGAATAAATCCTGGACAGGTGAAATGTTTCAGCAGAACTGAGTGTCTTATATCAGGGCTGCAACTCATCATTATTTTAATAAGCAAGTATTCAGACGATTAATCGATCGTTCTGATGATTAATCGATTATCCTGATGAAAGAATTGGTTTGATTTTTCATTTAATCACTTGAGCCTTTTCATATAATAGTATGAATACATGAAAAGATAAAATTAATGAATCAATTCCTTTACTAAATAAGAAATAAACATTTAAATGTAATAACTTCCTGGTGAGCCCATAATTAATTGTATCTGAAATGCAAAATGTATGTATATTTTGAACAGTTTGGGCTTAATTGCTGCTCTGAATGTGTTGTTGTTTTCAGCAAATGGTCTGTTTTGAGTTTGTGTTCTCCATTGAACGATTACTAAAATATTGATCGATTATCTCAATAATCAATATTAATCCGATTAATCGTTTCAGATCCCAGTTTAGGGCAAAGCAAAGAAAATCTCGTTCAGAAGAAAATATTTATCAAACAGCATCTAATTCTGTTAAGGCTGCGACGAATGATTAGTTTAATAATCAAATATTCTGACAATTAATCGATTTTTCACATAAACCTTCTTCATACAATAAACAAAAAAAAAGTAATTCCTTTATTAAATGAAAAATTAACATTTTATTGCCTAAACTGGCCACTACTAGGCTGCTTGAGGGGAACTGGCTGAACATGTTTTAACCAGGTGTTTTTATGTTTCATGCAAAATGTAAATTTCAGCAAATGTCCATTTTTGACTCTCAGTTGACGATGAATCGAAATTAGTTGATTATTATTTCAACATTTGATCCAGTTAATCGTTTCAGACATTGATTGGTTGTAATTCCATCACTGAGCCTTAATATGGTGACAGAATCTGCAGAGAAATCCAGACCATAAATTTGGAGTTTCTCGTCACGATCAAGGATGCAACGTCCTTGATTTGAGTCTATAATTCACCGTGATATAAGATCATTTGGACTGCGCTTCAGCTCCACCTGACTGGCTTTATGACAGGACTTTCAGGAGTTTTACTCATTTTATTGACCTTCACATTTGCTCAGTTTAGCTAACTACATTCAGCAGCCAGGAAAAGCCTCTTCATGCATGAACTTAGCGGAATGGAAAATGAGGCCGGCGCTGCTGCTTCCCCAGCGCTGGTCAGTCGCTTTGACCCGTCTGGCCAATTAATCTGGATCAGGACAGAAACCTGAGGCGCCGTGGCTGCAGGGAAGACTTCCTCTCTCTTCCTCCAGCTGGCTCTCGCTGTCCGCTCATCCATTGTCCAAGCCGGTCAATCTGCCCGCAAGCATCCCAGCTTTCCTCCCCGTTTTGTTTGGACCAAAAGAAGAAGAATTTTACCTGCTGGATGTTTTTAGCCGGGTTGGCAGGTTCTTCTGTTCTGCTGGCAGCGGCGCGGCTCAGGAACTGCTGGACAGATTGCTTTAAATTTTTGATCCATGGTTCCAGGCGTGCAGGAAGACGCTGTTCCCTGCGGACAGAAGTTGGTCCATGAAGTAAATGTTCACAGCAGGCGCTTCCTGCAGACGAGCCAACAGAAACTTACTTTCTAGGCTTTTCCTCACCAATTCTCCTGATTTATGGTGGAGACAAAATGGAGCAGCTCTGCTGATCTAGTTCTGATTCCGCCTCTTTTTTTAGCAAAAAGCCTCAGGACGTCGGTTGTGAATTAGCGCGATATAAATAAACTGAATTGTTTCTAACTTCCTCCTTGAAAGTAGTGCAAATACCTGCTTACACAAAAACGCACAAAATGTTGCATTTAAGTTTTTCACGTTTCCTCTGCTGTGACACTAATATTAACGATTTGCTAGAAAAATTACAAATATGTGGCCCCTTCTACACTAACACCCCGAAAAAAGAGATTTTCAAAGTAATGAATTAATAGTACATAAAAAAAAAACACTTTTTAGTCAAATTAATTAAGAGTTTTTGATTCTTATAACAACAAGAATCAAAGTTATCTTATAGTTTCTCTTCCAAACTTTTATGTAACAAATTCTGGATATTAATTCAGTTTTTTTACGGCTAAATAGGTTCATCCGATGGTCTTCAGATACTTTCTCTGCTTCGCATCTCAACTTCATGAATTTGCTTCAGGGACAAATTCATCCAACAATTACTGGGAAACGTCGAGTCGCCGATTCCTGCTCTGCATTTGAAGTTCTGACACTAAGAGAACAAAAAGATCTGCAATCAATAATCAATGGCTGCTTTTCTAAATAAGTCATGAGTGTTCGGCTCCTTGCTGCGAGCCGTGTTCACTCAGAATAAATCATTTCCTGATGACAGAGAAGGAGACAAAGGCTTTTCGCCACTAGAGGTTTTAATCTCTTTTACATTCTGGTGGCTCAGGACAGAATCACTTCCTGCTTTAAAGACACGTTTTAATGTCTTTGTCACTTTGGTAACTAATGACGACACAAACGTCTCAGCGTTCGATGGCTGTGGAGTCTGCAACGTAAATCTGTTGGTGTATTTTTCTCTCTTCAGTATTTTCCTTTATTCGACTAATAATTTACAGTCCTGTGAAGCTGCGGATGGAGAAACCGCCGCAGGATGAAACTTTCTCCGACATCTTCTCTTTCTCTCACCACTAACTGAGTGTTAGCGATTCTCCCACAGGCAGTTTCACTGCGCACAGAGTGAAAGTGTAAATATGTTATATTTCACGTGAAAGCTGGAGCTTCCCTGGTTTAACAGAAATATAACGGGCTTGTTTTGGTTCGACGCCCAAAATTCCCAATTTGGACCCGACTGTGAATGAAAACAAACCGAGATCTGAGTGAATCTGCCGCCTTTCAGTCTGAAATCTCAACGGAAAATGAACAATAAGTCTAACTTACTAATGCATAATCTGTTGATGTTCCACTAAATTATTGCACAGTGCAACCAAATCTGATTAATCAATTAATAGTTATAGAAATCGACAGACTAATCGATAACTAAAATAAATGGTAGTTGCAGCCCTATCTGATTAATCATTAGAATAATTGATAACTAAAATCATGGTTTGCTGAATCTTCAACCGATTAATTGATTAATCGACAGAATAATCATTAGAATAATCGATAGTTGAATCCCTATGCAATCAATTCATAGTTATAATAATCAATAACTAAAATTATTGTTAGTTGCAGCCTTATTTGATTAATGATTAGAATAACCAATAGAATAATTTCTAGTGCAGCCCTATTCAATCAATCGATTAATTGTTAGAATAATTGATAACTAAAATAATCATTTGCTGAATTATCATTAGAATAATTGATAGTTGCATCCCTATTTAATCAATAACCAAAATAACTGCTGTTTGCATCCAATAAACTGATTGTTCAAAAAATCTGAACTAAAATAATGATGAGTTGCAGCCCAATGTGATGAGTCATCAAAATAATCATCAGAATGAATTTAGGGTAATTGACAGTTTCATCCCTATTGAATCAATCGATTATTGGTCAGATTAATCTATAACCTAATCGTTGCAGCCTGGCTGAGGCTTGCTGATCTTTTCCTTCAAGTTTTCCTCACACATTTAAGTTCAGTTTGTTGTTTTTCTTTCTCCCACCTGTAAACAAAGGCAGCTTCAGTCCTGGTGGAGCTGCGGTGGGTCTTTTGTTTCAGAAGCCGGTGTCGGCGTCTCTGTGGAACCTTGTAGCCAGTGAGTAATGAGAACAAGGTGAGGGGGCTCTGGAGTGTAATTATTTTCATTTGGGAGACGGTGGGGGTCTGCTCTACATTTGTCTCAGCCGTTCGTGACAGTTCACTATCTCCCAGTTACGGTAATGAGCACCCGGCCCTCATTATGTATTGGGAATGGCACCTCTGCAAAAAGAAGGCTAAAAATAAGTGTTAACTTTCAAGGTCCACACAGGATGAAAGGCGGGAAGGGGAGCAGCGGCTGCAGCGCGGCGCTGGGGGGGCGCAGGCTGCTGGGGGGGCGCTGGCTGCTGGGGGGCGTAGGCTGCTGTGGGGCGCAGGCTGCTGGGGGGGCGCAGGCTGCTGGGGGGCGCAGGCTGCTGGGGGGGCGCAGGCTGCTGGGGGGGCGCAGGCTGCTGGGGGACTGTTGTTTGTGAAAAGTGTAGAGCGGTCAGGAGGAAGCTGAAGTTTCTGCAGCTGTCAGGAGGAATTTAATGAAACATAAAACCAACACGGCTCAGACAGCAGCCAGCTTTTATCCAAAGCATATGAATATATATGAAACATACACCTGCCAACACAACAACCACAAGTAAAGCGGAGTGGCTCTTTACAAGGTGAAGCCTTTGGGCTGTTTTGTCCTCTGTCACTTCGCATATTTTCAGAGCAGCAGGCTTCATTGCGTCGACCTAAAATTGTAATATGGCGCATAGCTCAAAATGAAAGAACTTCAGGGGGTTCTGACCTGGAAAGGCGTTTTCTGTCATCTGTCAGTGGACTGACCTTGGTTAACAGCAAATTACTGCTGTTAACCATGACATGAAGCCCAGACATGGATACATTTCTCCTCTCAGCATTTAGTCACAAAACTTTATTCTGTTTGGGTTCACAATGATGATATCCTTCTCTGTGTCATATATATGACGTTACCGATGATGAAGACTTAAACGAAACATCTTCACTTTTTTGCACAAACGACCTTCAGAGATGATGAGATTTTCTGTCAAAATGAGCTTTAAATCCAAATGAGCTGCTGCCACCTCAACATTTACAGCCCCTCCTGAGAACAGCAGCAACAACAATTATACATACATCTTTGAAAAGCAGAAGTGGAGCCTCCTACGCAACCAACGAGAATGCAGCCAGTGGTTTCTGGACAGTAAGTCAACAACAAAACACTTGTCTTTTCCAGCAGCCATTGTACAGCGGCAATAAAATCAGGAAGCCAAACAAGTTGGAACTCTCCCAGGGTTGCTAGGTAACGAGTGGAACTCTCCCAGGGTTGCTAGATAACGAGTGGAACTCTCCCAGGGTTGCTAGGTAACAAGCAGAACTCTCCCGGGGTTGCTAGGTAACGAGCGGAACTCTCCCGGGTTACAAGGTAACAAGCGGAACTCTCCTGGGGTTGCTAGGTAACGGTGGAATGTGACTGAACAATTGGGAGGTTTTTGAAAAGGCTCATTTTCCAAACACCAATAAATATGAATTTATTGCCAAAAATATTTCTGGACTGTTTTTTCAAATGGAAGAACAAAAAAAAACCCCAAAAAACAAAAACACTTTCACCAAAATATCCGTTCAGAAATAATCCTGAACGGATATTCAGAATTATTTCATATTAAGGGGAACTCATCGAATGCAGGAACAGATATTTATTAATATTTGAACAGTTTGTTAATATGTCTTATCAATACACTCTGGAAAATACAAAGTGTTTGCTGCCTGAATGGGGAACTTTTCCCATCTTACAGTGGACACACACACACACACACACGCACACGCACGCACACACACACACACACGCAGTGTAAAGTAGAGGAGGGACTGGAGAGTCAGGCAGCCTGCAGGCAAACAGCAGCAGCAGAGTTAAGACATTTGGAGCTGCAGCCGTCCAGAGGAGGGAAGGAGCTTCTGTCTGATCTGAGGAGCATCAGATGAAGCAGCAGCACAACAGGTGACTGCCTGAGCTCATGTGAAAAACAGCCTCCTCATGTTCTCCAGATAAATATTTCACATGTTTCCAGATTCAGATTTCAATGTTTTCCACCAGTCTGGAGATATGAGTACTAATTATTAACGTTTCACTCCCGGGTTTGTAAATGAGCCTCAGCTTTGAACAACTCGAAGCTCAGATTCTGGTTTTCAGAGTTTCACTGATTTCTGACAGCTGGAATAATAAAGTCAGAACATCTGCAAAGAAAAAAGCAACAAACATGAAGGCAGTTTTTATGTCTTTTCTCTGATGGTGGATTGCAGACAGAAAAAACAGAAGAAACTTTCAGCCAGACTTTAATCTCAGATATTTTCAAGAAAAACAAGGAAATTTCTGAGCTTGAAAAGTCAAAACTTTGCAAGAAAAACTTCAGAAATTCTGAAAAAAGGTTTAATATTTTTTACTTTTGGAACTCAGAAATTTCCAAGTTTTTTTCCTAGATATTAATCTAAAATTTTCTGACATTTTTCTTGCTAATTTTCAACATTTGGAGTTGAGAAAATTTACATTTTCCATAGAAAATTTCTGAGGTAAATTTAAAATGTTCACTTGCTAAATCTGACTCTATTCCATTTCTGCTTACATTTCAAGAAGAAGGAAGTCACACTCGGTGTCTTCAGAGGTTTCCATGTTGTTTCCTTCAGTGTTTCGTGGCGCAGCGCCCCCACAGGCCAGGAGGGGAACAGGCTGCTCAAAGGGTTTGCTTGGTTTGAAAATTACAGCAGCTGGAAATGGAAATGCTGCAACTTTGGTTCCAAATCAAAATGATTTCAAAGATAACAAGACATCGTTCCCTTGTTGAAATGGTTTAACATCAATATTAATGAATTATTGATGTAAAACAAGCTTCTATTTCTTGCTGAAAAGTTACTTGTAAGTTATTTTTGTCTTATTTTAAGCTCATGTTGTGTTTTTGCAGTGAATATTGATGATTTTACGGGTTGATTCTGTTTGCTTGCAGCCAGTTAAAACCAGTTCCTGCTCCATATGTCCATGAAAATGTGATTGTTTGGCTCTTTACATAAATTTAGTCTGTTAATAATGAATTTATTTCTGCTGTGCCAGCATGTTTCTGTACGATGTTTGAAGTCATGCCTGGACGCCACTAAGTTTACCTTTTAGGAAATTTCCATATCTGGCAGAATTGAAAACATTTAGGATTTTTTTCTCCCCCTTTAGTCGGTTATTATCTTTTTATTTTTCAAGATTCGCTTTCAGCATGAAGAGTTAATGGCCGCTCTGTGCGCCGTTGGATTGAAACGTGAGCTCTGGCCGGCCGCCAGTCAGCCACTAATGGCGGCGGGCCGCCAGCGTCCGCCGGGCCCGGCGGCGAAGGTGCGGCGTTAAAAAACCCATTATGCTAATGCTAGCTCTGCGGCGTCGGCCTGACACTTCTCATCCCTGTCATTAGTGGCAGCTGCAGTGAAGCTCTTTGCTGAAACCTGAGCCTTTCTGCTGGGATC
>VMRN01000068.1:1265025-1281524 GCA_010277015.1 Poeciliopsis turrubarensis
ATGGGAGGACTGGGATCCTAATGGGAGGACTGGGATCCTAATGGGAGCTCGTTTCCACCGCATCCCGGCGACCGGATGACGAAACGCTGCGCTCATTTCGGAAAAGACGTTCAGTTTGACAGACGGATTGACATGACAACGTTTCTTTGTTTTAAAGAATAATTTGAGTTTTTATCATTTTCAATTAGTTTCTTCAAAAGAAAACAGGCAGAACGAAAGTCTTGAGTCAAAATAGTTCAGAAAAGAAGCAGGTTGAGATCCGGCTTATAACAGCTTTGCTTTTTTCAACTCAGCTCAATTTATTTTTTGTCTAATTCAGTTAGTTTTAATTAGTTTTAGAGTGTTTGCCATTTTTCATTGAATTTGCAGAATTTTTTATTTAATTTCTTATTATTTTTCTGCCACTTCACGCTTCATGTTTAGAGCCTTTAATATTCAGAAACTCAAAATCGTCCCGAGGAAAATGTTCCCAAATAATTACATATTATTGGTTAAATAAAAAAATAGTTTTTTAGCCTAGTTTTTGCTAGATAAAATAGTAATTTTAGTTTTTTCATACCAAAAGGTGAAAGTATTATGATGATGGAGCAGCGTAATTTGCCCATATCTGCTTGTGTTGGGGAGAAAAATCAATAAAAATGTGAATAAATAGATTCACAAACAGAAAAACAAAAGTCTATAACTTAAGTATGTTAATTAGTGTTATGAATAAACAGTATAGTTCCAGTTCATCAAACTTTTTCCCATAAATTACAGTTTTTATTAATTTCAGTTCACTATAACATCCTTGGTTGTGACGTGTGAGTTTTATTGTGGAAATTTAATCAGTATATTTGAAGAAAAAACACATTTATACACAGTGAACTTGCTAACTCCACTCCTGTCTCTGCAGTCGAATAAACAATGTACAGACATAACGGGATTCATAAGTAACTTTTTATTAGGGCCAGAAGTTAAAGCATTAATTAACACATTAAAGTCTCTGTTGATTAATTAGTAGCTGAGATTTTAATGTGTTAAACATTTTTCATCACTCCCAGCTGGAACCATTGCATTCGCACGTTTCCGATACGCCTGTAAATCTGACGCACAAGATACATTCACTAATAGCAAAAAGCTATTTTTGTCTCTCTATGGTTAAAAAGAAGATCTGGAAAAGACTAAAAGTTGTGCTAAAAGGAGTTAGCCTAGCAGCTAAGCCATTCAAGGCTAAAATAGCATCTGAATGCTAAACATGTAGCAGCTAGCTCGTTCCAGCAATGATCTGAATCTGCACCAAACTGATGCTTTCATAAACACTAAATATATTGGTTGTTGTTCATCTCGCTGTCCAAGAACTCAGCAACAAAAAGTGTTTTAATTAGAAAATGTTGCTTATTTTGTTGAAATATAGTTTGATGAACACGCAATTAATTACAGACCCTCCAATTAACAAGATTACACATTTTAATCAAGTCCTTCCACTAGTTTTTATTAACTTTTTAATCAAGATCCAGAAAATTCAATTAAATTTGAGACGTTGACGAGGCGTTAGCATGAAGAAATATTGATATAAACCCAATTAAAAGAATTTAATTCTGTTTAATTGTTACAGTCGGATATGGAGGACCAAAGCTGACATAACAAGAAATAAAAGTATAAATATATATTTAGTTTTTCTTGTCCTTACACGAGTTTCCATCAAGACATATATAATAAATAATGTTAATATTAAATAATATAATGTTTTCTTCAGTAGCTTCCATATTGAGTGAAAATCTGTGTGATATATACATATAGGTTTAATTTATTTATTTAAAAATAACTGAATTATTAAATGTTTTTGCATCAGTTAATGTGAAAACAAACTTGTGGTTTTAAGGAAAATCAGAGGAAATAACTGAGCTGGTCTCAGTTTTGCGATGCACCGTGGAAACATGTCGTGTTTTCATGCCGTTTTTCTTTTCTAAATGTCAGATAAACAGGCCTTAAATTTGTCCCTAAAAGCATTGGTAAAAACATGTTCAGAATCTGTAATGCTGACTGCAGAAAGTAAAGTGAAATTTCTGCCAACAGACTGTAAAATATTCAGCATCCCGGCGCTCACTTTCCAAATGAAACGCATCCCTGAGCAGCAGAGTTCAGATCTGTTACTGGGTGAGCTCCAGCTCAGCATCAAATGAAAGAAACACCCATTCAGGGTGTCAGAAGTGATGCGGATCGGACCCGGAACAAGACTGGCTCATTTTACCATTATCCTGAGCTGTGAGCACGAAACCAACAACGGCCAGTGAGGGAACATTTCATCACCCAAATTTGGGTTGCCATGGCGATGTCAAAACTTCAGGAGCACCAACATCTAATTTCAATAACATGACTTGCTTTTGGAAACAATCAGCCATTTTTTACCTGCCGACTGCACAACGTTTCCCGAAAACTGTCAATTCCTTTTCTGCTGTCAAAAGATTAAAAGGCGAAAAATTATGCAGCATTTTGTTTTTCCTTTTAGGTCAAGAAACAAACCTAAGCACAGAAAAAACACACTAAGCCATTTTTTGGCAATAAGTCACTGTTTTTTGGTGTCCAGAAAATTTGCCGTTTTAAAAACGTCCTGATTCTGAAGTCATATTTCATGAGTGCTCGGCCGTTACCTAGCAACCCTAGCAGAGTTCTGCCTGTTACCTAGCAACCCTAGCAGAGTTCTGCCTGTTACCTAGCAACCCCAGTGGAGTTCCGCCCACCCACTCAAAGTTTAAACTGGAACAACCAACAGGAATGCAGCAAGTGATTTTAGGACGGTAAGTCAACAACAAAACTCTTATCTTTTCCAGCAGCCATTGTACAGTGCACAGAGCGGTGATGGAGTTCAGCTGGGGTTGCTAGGTAACGGGCAGAACTCTGCTGGGGTTGCTAGGTAACGGGCAGAACTCTGCTGGGGTTGCTAGGTAGCGGGCAGAACTCTGCTGGGGTTGCTAGGTAGCGGGCAGTGCCAGTTGACCATGAAGGTTTCTGAAGGTGGGAGGGTTTTTGTTTTCCAGAGACCAAAACAAAACACAAACCTTGTTGTCCAAATCAGTTGAGTAACAGTAACAGTTGTTTTTAAAAGTCGTAGAAACTCAAATGGAAGAACAAAAACGTGTAAAATGTGAACTTTGCATAGCAGAAATGCTTCAAACTGGGCCACCTTTCATGATGAAAAGACTCTCCGAATGACTCTATGGAGTTTCAACACGAAACAGAAGAATCGCACAAACTGAAACCACAACCTTCCCCCCACTGATTTGGGATTTTACCCAGAGATTAGACCCATGCTTTTATTCTGAAATCCTCCAGGGAGCTGGGTGAAACATCCCTCTTTAATCCAACCAGGCAGGAGCTTCTTGTCAGCCATTGCTGCTTGAGATGCAGTTAGGAATGACTCAACGCCGCTCTGCGATTGCTGCTCTCGCTGCGTTGCATCATCAAGCTTCACTGAACGGCGGCGAAACATCCCTCATAATCTGATCCACTCACACCTTCTCCCTCTTATTAATTCATTATCGCATGTTACGCATGTGCAAATTAAACAGATATGTAAATAAGCAGAGTTAGTTAGTAAGTTCTTCAGAAAAAATCCATTAGCTTAATGGTGCGTAATTAATGACAAAAAAAATTAATGAGTGTGGTTTAGAATTGAATAATAATTCATTATTATTTCAGCAGGTGCAAACTGAATGTTGATGATTAGAGTTTTGTTTCTGAATGGTTTCAAGCTGATTACATTGCAGATAAGTGACATTAAAATGGTGGAGATTCATTTTATCAAAACCCAAATCAAACAAACAAAACCGAAGATTTTCTCTCTGGTCCTACAGGGGAACGATCCAGAGTCAGCAAGCAGCTTCAGTTATTACAGACCTGAACCTTCAGAGACACATAGAGACGGTTATAAAGTCAAGACTTTTATCACCTGGACAACATTTCCAGGATTAGACGAATGATGTCTGGAGAAACTCGACCAGTTGCATTCGCTGCATTTCTATTACAAATGTGAGGAAATATTTTGTAAATTTCACAACAGTGTTTCCATTAAATAATAAATACAATTAAAATCACATGTGAATTTTTGGTCACGTGACACAAAATCCTACCAGGTATTTTTGTCTTGTTTTCACTTCAAATACCTTTGAAAACCTGAAATAAGACAAAACTTACAAGCAACTTGTCAGAAAGAAAGAGGAGCTTGATTGAGTCAATAACTCTTGAATAAATCAAATTATTTCACTTAAATAAACCTCTAAGATATTTGTCTAGAAATTAGACAAAAATACTTGTTAGGATTTCTGTGTTTTTTGCAGTGAAGTCTTTGAAAGTCCTGTTAGCGACGGATGCAAACAGTTACATATTCATATTTCATCCCCGGCGTTCAGCATCTATCAGCCAATCAGAGGAGACGTCCATCCATCAAAAAATAACGTGATGGAAACGCAAAACAGCCAAAGTGACGACACCTAAACCCCTCGACTCGTCGGGTAATTTGCTGAAAAGTTAGTTTACAAAAACCTAGAAAAATAAACCAAACCACGATGTCTTGAAGTATGTCAATAAATCTCTCAGCATCCAGGAAGTGGGCAGGACTTCCTGTAACCTGGCGCGGCTACGCTAACCGCTCAGGTTTGGGACTGGAGCCATTTACTCTGAAACTTAAAATCAGCACGTAAACACACACATGTAAGTCAGCATGTGTATATTCCTCATATGAATTAAAAATATTCCATCTTACAAGGAGAAGCGGCGGAAATCTTCAAAGAGGAGCCGTACCTTTGAAGGTGTCACTGTTAGCTTCAAAGAGAAACATACATGTCTCCCAACAGGCGGCGGCTCGCAGGCGTTTAATGAGAGCTTCGCCGCCGCCTGGAGACTGGCGCTCAGTGCTGCTGCTCGGATCGGCTCTCCTGTTCTCCGCAGAGCCGGGATGAGAGGCGCCTCACATGTCAGCTCCTACATGAATACTTGCTGCTTCTTTTGACGTTACAGATCTTCATTCAAATATAAAGAAAAAGAAGAAATGAGTTGGAGAAACTAGAAAAGGTTGAGTGGAGGAAGAAGTTCTGCTTTCTGACCCAGTTTACAACCGAGCCACAAAAGACCACGCCCCTTTCAGAGGGAAGTGGGCGTGGTTTTAATCTGGACAACAGTCTGGACGGGAACCTCTGGACATGAAAAGCATGAGTGGAGCCTCCTACACAACCAACAAGATTGCAGCATGTGGTTTCTGGATGGTGAGTGAACAAACACACAAACAGAAAGTCTTTTCCAGCAGCCATTGCACAGCAGCAAAACAACCCGGCTTACCAGACTAAGCTGAAGCAACATTTGAGTTGCTAGGTAACAATATGGAACTCCGCTGGGGTTGCTAGGTAACAGAACACAGAGAGAACATGAAAATAAGAGCTAAAGTACGAGCAAATAGCGGTTAGTTTGCTAAGTTAGCTTAGAAAAATATTAAATATAGTGATAAACCTTTAAGTCCATGTAAATGCAGATTCTGTTCTGGTTTAACTGGTGATTAATTTAGTCTTTCCAGTTACTGCAGGGAGTTCCTCCTCTTTTTGACCTTTGGACCAAAGAAACTTCTCCGGCTGTAGTTGACAGGGCATCAGACCCGCCTGCTCGGTTTCTTCTCAGCTTTTTGTCCCTTGTTGTTGTGGCGCGAGCCTCACCTGCTGTTTGAGAAGCAGGTCACAGCTGCAGCCCGTCAGCCGAGGAGCTGCTCCTCCAGAAATACCGTGTTGCTGCTCGCTCACGTCAGGAAGCTGCTGGCCGAATTACCGCCTCATATTTCTAAATGCATCAGATTCAGGAACCAACCTTAGATCAAAACGTTACGGTAACAGGAATTGAAAACTGGATGCTGCACTGCAAAAACACAAAATATTACAAAGTATTTTTTATCTAGCTTCTAGTGCAAATATCGTAGTTCCCTTGAATTAAGACAAAACTTAATTCAAGAAATAGGAGCTTGTTTTAAGTAAATAATTCCTTAATATTGGTGAAAAAGTACCAAAATAAATAAATCAACCTTTCATTATGATAGCAAATAAATAAATATATATATATTTACTGTCAATCCAGGCAGATTTTTGCACAGCAACTGTTTTAAATATTTTTTAAATCTTTTTTGTAGGGACTTTTTACACCATTTGAATAAAAAAAAACTCTTTGTCTTGGACCTAATTGTATAAATATTTGTCTGTAAAAGTCGTGAATTAATTGCACATTTGCTATATTGTTGAAGGGGCCAAAAAAAAAAAAAAAAATCAAACAGAGGGCCACAAATGGCCCTAGCGCCTCATTTTGGACATCCCTGATTTAATATAACCACAAACTTTTAAGCCAGACGAATGGAAAGCAGAACAAAAGATGCTGTTTTTTGGTTTTTTTTAGGTTTCCAAGAGGAATTTCTTTACTACTGTTAGCTGATGGCTGAATGCGATGTGGAAATATTCCGCCGTTGGTTACATCAGTCTTCAAAGTCCTGCATTTATTTTCCTTTGTGTTTGTCAACAAATAATTTCATTTTGTGGGGAAGAAAATAAATGTATCCTTCACTTAAACAGGAAAATGTTGTTTGTGCACCGGCCTTTTGTGCTCCTCATCTGTTTTTCCCACGCTTTCATTTATCAGCCGGTTTCTCCGCAACGCCTCAGATTCGTCCAACACGCAGGAAGTGGCCGACGCTTTGGGCCGGATCGATGCGGTTCTGAAACCCGGCGGCGGTTCATCCATTAGCGCGACGCGATAACGGTCGGATAACGTGATGAAGCCATTTGAATATCAGGAGCTTTTACCAGTGATGATGATGTGGGATCCAATCAGAGATGATGTGATTAGCCGACTGTTAGAGCCGAGAAAACGAGGTTTTAATGGTGGCGCCGATAAGTGAGTAAATATGCTGCTGACAAAATGAAGTGAATAAAAGCCTTTAACGACAAATCCTGAATGATATGCAGCTGATTATAACAGAGAGCATGAAAAATACTAGAAGCAATTTCAAATAAAAACATAGAAATAGATCTGCTGCTCATTTTGGCCGTCTGGATCTTTCATTATTGTTTTATTTCATTCTGACTTTTTGTTTACTTCAGTTACATTTAGAGAGTTTTTAAAGTGTCTGCTGGTTTTTATTAGATATAGTAGGAGTTTTAGTTTATTCATACGTTGGTTAGTTTTTTAAAAAGTATTGTGATTATGTAAACATTGACTGGGTAATAAATACTCAACAGAAGAAACCATTTTCAAAAAACAAAATTAAATTATTGTTGAGTAACAACAATAACTTTTGCTGTCGCCATGTTTTGGACGTAAACTGATTGTGTGAAAAATGAAATTCACATTATTTAAAAAGGCTAATGAATAGTTTTATTATGTCTATACTTCATATGTTTACATATCTATATATTTACATCTATGTTTTCAGCACGTTTTAGTTAAAAGCTACCAGCTGTTAGCTAGTAGCATCTGGCTACCAGCTGACTGAATAAATTAAGTTTTGACTTAAACGGAAAAATATTTATACCACAGTTACTAGCCAACAGCAGATTTTTAGCTACACTGTTAGCTTGAGGCAGATTTACTAGCTAACAGTGGACTGTTAGCATTTAGCTATGTGCTACAAGCTAACAGTCCACTGTTAACTAGTAGCAACTAGCTACTAGATAAATTAACCCTTGACATAAACAAAAAATGTTGTTTATATCACCGTTACTAGCTAACAGCAGACTGTTAGCTCGTAAGTCTGCATAAAGCTATGTGCTACTAGCTTGCAGCTAACAATGTTCTACATCTGAACTAAATTATGACAAAACTAAAACACTTTGTAGGAAAATGTGTCATCTTACAACATGCATTATTTTAATTAATATGAATAAATATTTCACACTTTGCTGATGAACAGTTCAGGAATAATCTTGAGGTTTTTCTTCAGTGCATTAGATACAGATCATGCAGTAACAGACATTATTACCGCCTTACGTTTTAAATTTGCCCCCATGACTCCTATTTGTTTTTTTTACAAGGAAAACCGTTTTTCCTCTATGGGTCAATAAAGCTTATTTCTCTTTCTGCATGGAGAACGGTGAATGTTTTCAGACATTTGTTTTGATTTATTGAGAGAGCTGATGTCCTGAAAAGTCAATCTCACCTCAGTGTAAATTATCGCCGCCTCATGACTGACACATGACCTTGAGGCAGATTTAGATTGGCTATGAAACTTCAAATTAAATCCATTATAATTTAACACGACTGCAGTCTATTTTTGTCCCAGAAGGGTGGCTGCAATTTAAAAAAGCCTGCGTTCTGCAATAACTTTTTTCATGTAGATAATTGAAATCTAAGCCGCTGCATTAGAGCAGCGAGTCGCAGAACATGAGCTCCAAAATTAGAAAGTGAAGTTTAACAAGCTGTGTGTGAAGATGAGAGGATGATGTAATGCTGTGCATGAAATATGCAACACTGGACCTGAAATGCTTTGTGAATTATCACACACACACACACACACACACACACACACACACACACACACACACACACGCACACGCACACACAGGCACACACACTGTTCTGACAATCACCTGCAATGGAAAATGAAGTCCAGGCTTTTGTGGCTCATTTCAAACTGAAATGTCTTCCTTTAGTTCGAGTTCGAGAAGCTGAGCAGGAATGAGAATTGATTTCCATCAATCTCCAGTCTGACCTTCCCGCCTTTCAAATCGCTCCAAGACGTTGCGATTCTGCTGTCCATGGCAGAGGGTCGTTGGGAACAAAACTTATTTAACAAAAAAGAAAAAAAACAACAGCTCCGGATTATTCACCACAGCTGTCTTGATTTTGGTCACAGTTGTTGCATTTCTATTGTAAATATGCATAAAACTCTCAATATTCTGCCAGTGCAAAACAACTAAACACCATTTAAAGCCATACGTGAATAAGTTTGTTCATGCAATAAGTTATTCAGAAACATTTTCTTTGAATCACTATAATTAATTTCAGAGATCTGGTTGATTAGTTTGTCAGCTCAATTAAAGAAAGGATGTTCCACATTATTAAGCAGGCCACAGGTTTCAAGCAATATGGGAAAGAGAAGAATCTCTGCAGAGGAAAATCATCAGATAGTGCAGCGCCGTATGACAAGGTGTGTAATTTTCACCTAAAATAATTTTCTGCTCAATTAAACGCCAAACTGGAGTCATGTTACAGTTAAAAAAGGTGAAACTCTTTAGAGAAACTAATTTTCCACAAACCTCAGAGAGCACTGCCTCAGATTTCACAGCTGATTGAAATGATATTTGAGTCGAGCAACTTTCAGGAGACGCATCAGAAGACGGAGAGCTAATGTGTGTTGAACCAACTTGCTTTAAGAGACAGGAAAAGGTGCCTGCATGCAGAATTCACAACTGGATCTGGATAAACAGCCAGTTTGTCTAACATTTAATGAAGAGGAGGAGGAGGAGGCGACAATGTTTGGGGGTGATAAGGCGGCTTTCCGCCCGGAGGCAGAGGAACTGCAGGCCTCATTCAGGCTGTCTGGCCTGAAACGGGGAATCTCACCTGCTGAATGTGACCAACGCTTATCGCCGGGTGGCAACATGTGCAGCTGCCTTTGACTCAACATCTGACGTTTCCAAACCACAAAATGGTTTCATGTCTAAGGAAGGTTCAGCTTCTTAAAAACATCCTGTTCGCTTATTTCAGTCTGAATTATGACAATTTCACCAATAATTTTTAAAGTAAATTAGTGGTGGAAATGGAAAGGAATATAAAATGTTCTAAAAGAGAAGATTTTCTTCTCTACAAGATCTAATAAAAAGTGAAATACCAAAAACTATTGGGCACAATGAAGTAAAGAAAATTAAAATAAAATGTACTTATTTCTCTCCTGCAATGCTGGCTAATAAAGGTTTTAAAACATCAGTCTGAGTGTAATTCATCTGCTAAATGTTTTTCTCTTCGTGAATCAAGTTACTGAAGTAAATTAACTTTGCAGAAATATTCAAATGACTGCAAGTCTGATACTTAGGCTGATTTCACCCTGATAGTGCAATAGATTGGATTCAACTTGGGACCAAAGTTGCAACATTTGCTCCATTTCCAGCTGCTGTTGTCCGGGCCGGCCTGAGGCACAAGCAAACCAAGCAGCCGCTTAGGGCCCCAAGGCCTCTAAGGGCCCCTCAGTGGAGGAGAGTTTTATTGTTTTTGTAATAATTTCTGTTATTATAATATCAAAAACACATAATTTTACTATTACTAATTAGTTTATTTTACTACAACTAATTAGTTTTTACAATAATATATATTTGATAATGTATTTTATTGATTTAGGAAAACAAACAAATTGCTCTTGGGGGCCCCTAGTGGCCGCGGCAGGAACCGCACGCTTCACCGGTGTCATGAGCTGCTGTGCAATTAGCAATTAGCATCCAGCCGTCCAAAGCTCCGGTCAGAAGCTCAGTTAGTAAAACAATGTCTCAAAGGAGGATTTATCCTTCAGGGAGGGAGAAAAGAAAGAGGAAAATAGAAAAGAGCCGAGATAAAAGTTTGTTTTAATGAGCCTTGGTGATGTAATGAAACATAAACGATTCGTGAAGCTGCTAGTAGAAAATTAGCTGGACCGTTCCAGCTACGTCTTGGTGTTTGTGTAAAACTTTAAATGAGTTGATTCTCATGGTTGGCTTTTTATTTCTGAGGTATTTTGGTTTCAAAACGTTTGAGAAGAAAAATTACAACTTCTCAGTGTTTGACATTGTCCAGTCAAATGTCGGCCGGCTGCAGGAGGCCGGCTGCTGCTCCATGCTGAGCTGCTCTATGCTGTATTTGGGATTTGTTGTTTGCTGATGAGTAAAATCATTTTGTGGCGAAAACAAACATTATTTTTACATCGACTTCTCAGTTATGTGAAACTTCTGTTAAAATCATTTGATCTGGTAGAGCAGAACCTCGACGTAGCGCCGGTCCGTTTCTTCCTGCCTGGACCTCCGCTCTCCTCAAAACGTCACAGAGTTTAAATCATGTCAGATCCTCTGCAAGCCGGAAACTTTCCAGATTGTCCAACAAATTTCAGACAGAAGAAACTCCTGCGGTAACATTAGTGAATATTGTGTTGAGTAAAACATTTTCAGACGAAAAATATTTTAAAAAGTGATTTTTTTTTAACAAAGATTTAATTATTTATAGAGAAAAACAGCAAACAGAAAATTGTTGTGTTTATTTTTATGTCCTTCCAGTTTAATTCTGAACTGATTTATTAGCCAGACTCAATTCAGCAGAGAAAAACAAAGGCTTGACTCCAGATTTATCCCATCAAGAAACAGGGCTGAGCTTTGATTAGACCATTAATATTTCTGCATTAAGTGACATCGTTATCATTCGATTGCAATTAAATGTCCTTGTCATCATGTTTATAAAAAACCTAAATAAAACGACTTCTCATCTGATTAGGCCTTATTAGGCGTTGATGCAAATTCATTTTTTATTTTTATTTAATATTCGATCTGCTTATTCTCAGTCAATAAATATTAGTAAAGGCCTAATAAAAGTCATAAAATTACCAGAAAAAGTTGTTTTAATGAGAGAAAACGTAAATTAACGTCTTAATAACGAGGAAGTTTTTAGTTCAGTGCAAATGAACGCAGCGTCACTCCGACTACACTGTAAAACACAACAAACAAACTCTACTTCCAAAAACGTCTAGAAAATTAAATCACGTTTTCATAAAATAAAAATGTTCATATGTGCCACCGTTTTACTCGATAATTTTAAGTAAGTAATTATTATGACATAATACAAACTACTGTAAAATTTAAGTTGTAATTAATTAAACGACACCCAGAGATTATTTTTTAACTTAAGAGCAAAAACACAAAATCGCACCAATTATTTTAGTCTGGTTTGTAATGGGAATATCTTAAAACCACTGACTTAAAACCACTTCCTCTTCCTGTAACGTTGTTTTTCTTATTTCCGCTGTACTGTAAAAACTAGAACCAAACATTTTCTCTGGATAAATGGAGCCGTAAATGCAACTGTTTTCATGCTAGTAGGCAGGGATTCATCAAATTAATCGAGATTAATCAATTAATCAGCTGCTTTAGTAATTGATTAATCGCTAACTGGAGACTCACAAATATAAAACAACAGAGAATAAACATCACACATTGAATATTCTAGAGCTCAAACGATTAATCGGATTAATTGGTTATTAACAAAACTGTCAACAGTTTCTGGTTCTGATTATAACGTTTCAATGAGATCTGAATTTATTTTTAGGCTTTTATGTGTTTTTAAAAGTTACTGTTACCTGAAAAAAGAGCTGAAACTGAAACGGCGAATCACAGAACCTTTGTGTTCGGTTCCCCGCAGCAAACGCTTCAAAACGTGGAACGTCAAACGGCTCAGTCAAAGTAAAGCATGATGGAAGTAGAAAAACTTTATCGACATTTACGTCATTATTTTATTCCAGATTGCACCGTTTTCTTGTGAAATTAACGTCTTTATGGCCTTTACAGGTAGCTGCTGGCCGTGAAATGAACAAACCCTTCAGACTGGAGCTTCAGCCAAACCCTCAATACAGACGCAGAGACAGAACATTGAGACGTTTAGCCCTTTAATCTGGATTAGTTTGGAAATAAGTTTCAGTCTTGATGGAGTCAGGAAGCGTCGGCAGCTCAGTCCGGCGCTAAACGGCGGAGAGCAAACAGCCTCGTCTGATTGGATGAACCGTCTGTTGACTCTGCTGGCAGGTCATCAGCGTCTTGTTTGCTTTAATTTCAGCCAGAGCCACAAAATCTGGTGATAAACGATGAAATTTTGCTGCAACAGCTGAACTTTTTTAGTGTATTTTCATTTTTCACTCTTTCAGTTGAAGAATCTATGAAAACATGAAAGTTTTGAAAGTTTGAAGGGAAACAAAAGAAATCTTGATTTTCTGCCATGAATTTTGGACTCTAAACTTTATGCTCAAGCAGACGATTAATCGATTACTGAATTAGCTGATAATTGTTTCAATAATGGATTGATCACAACTAATCTGATTAATCGCTTCAGCCCAACCGACTCGCGTGAATAAAACTATTTCATTGATGGTGGTAAATGGACTGAAAACAAGCTACTATACATTTGCTAAAAACTTACTTTAAGTTTGTTTTGTTTTATTTCAAGTGTACTAAGACATTTACACTAGAAACTAAACCATATTTAGCAGCATAAGTACCGTTTTTAATTATTCCAGTGAACAAAAATGTTTTCTGTATTTCAGTTTTTGTTCGTTTTGGTGAACCATAATGACCTCGGTGTGTATTCTCCATCCGGGATTCACATTCAGCACAGTGCAGCACACACTGCGGACGTAAATGGCCTTGCTAATTAGCTTTAGTTATGGGCCTTCACACTCCCATCCGACGTTCCCTACACTTAACGCTCTCCCCGGAGAGCAGAATCGCATAACATTAGGGCGAGGCTTTATCGCGGGAGAGCGGGCCGTAAATCAGACACCTGAAACTGCATTAGCTTTCCAACAAGCAGGGATGTGTGATTACGAGAGGACCGGATGCTGTCTGCTCACTGATAAAGACTACACCCTGATACAGTGAATTCACTCCGTCTCCTTCTGATAATTAGAAATTTCAAACAACATCACCGACTATCCTTTCTGCTGTAATTTATACTGCGGAGGATCCAGCATAGATGGAGCAGCACAATATAAGACATTTTTTAACCTTTCACACATGAATACATCCTGAATTAACACAAGCAGTTAAGGGGAATGGAACCATTCAAACACACACAAAGATCATGATCATAGATCTGTGGTCTACACAAAACATTCATTTCATTTTCTGCATAAATCATTTTTAAACAATGAGATTTCAGCTGTTTTATGGGGTTTTGTTGCTTTAAATCCAAATAATCTGCTGCTGGCCACGCCCCCAACTCAGCGTTTAAACTCTCACATGAAAATGGCAGCAAACAGACATGCAATTATACAAAAGCATTAGTCGGGCCTCCTACACAACCAACAAGATCACAGCAAGTAGTATCTGGAAGGTAAGCCAACAACAAAACTCTTTTCCAGCAAAACCTGCTTACTAAAGGCGCTGGAGCTCAGCTGGGGTTGCTAGGTGATGGCGGAGCTCAGCTGGGGTTGCTAGGTGACGGCGGAGCTCAGCTGGGGTTGCTAGGTGACGGCGGAGCTCAGCTGGGGTTGCTAGGTGAAGGGCAGTACATACCGATCTGTGACGCTACAAACAGCTCATATTCCAGACACCAAAAATCACTAACTTATTGGGTTTTTTTCTATTTTTTAAGTGTTTAAGAAGCATTAGAAACCACAAAGGAAGTACAAAAACGTGAAAACGTGAATTTTGCTTAATAAGTCCACTTTAATTGTTCAAAGTTTCATTACCTGATAAACAGTAATCAGCAAACGTAAGGATTTTAAACTGATATTCTGACCAAGATTCTGTGGGTTTGTATTTTCAGGATGCAGCATGTCAGCATACTGCATCCTGGTCACAATAAAAATGTCCACAAAGAGCCCCAATTTGCTACGTTTCCATAGTTACGTCAGTTCACATTTCAAAACAAACAAAAAAAAAAATAGCTTAATGGAAACACGGCAATTTGGAAAAACTTCAGTTTTCTGATACAAAGTTTTGTCTCTACGATTAGTTGGTATGGAAATTATTTTAATTCACAAAATTGCAACCAAAACACTTTTTTCACATCAAACGAGTCACATGATCAACAACAGGATGTTGCTACTGGCAGAAACCACAAAAAGGATGACGAGAAGTGGTTGGCAGAAGATGGCATGTGATGCAGGGATAATTTATCACGTAAACAAACTGATTCACCCAGGATTTCAACTTAATTCAAACATCACATTTACTAAATCATGTTTCCTTTTTATTTTAGCAGGATATCAACACATAAAATTACAATAAAATTACACAAATTGAAATTACAAAAACAAACTTACTTAATGGATACTCAGCAATTTCAGAAAAACTAACGTTTTCAATAAGTTTTTTGCGCTAGGATGAGGTGGTTTTTGGCCATATTAAAATTGGTTTATTTCCAAAACTGTTTTCACATCACGAGTTGCACGACCAATAACCAGATGTTTCTACTGCTGGAAGTGACGAAGAAGACAACAGGAAGTGGTTGGAGTTTCTTACTTGGTGGAAACACCACAAATGCAAAATTGTGTTTTGTGGCGCCAGCAGAATATCAACACAGTTTTGTGCACATTTGTAATAGAAAAGCAGCTACTAAGGAATGGAAAATGGTTTCATTGTGTTTCTCAAGCAGAACTTCTAAAAATCATATCGAAGCAAGAAAAAGATCAGAACAAAGTTAGCACTGAGGCTCTTTAATTGATCAAACTCCACAGTGAGCAGAAAAGCTAAATATCTTCTTCTTGTTTAAGCACAAAGCAGCAAAATGTGCAGCAGTCAGGAGATGGATGGCTGTTTGGTAATATCTTTATCAGGATGAATGAAGATCCAGGCTGTCAGCCGCAGAAACAGAGAAAATGGGGAATGATTGTCTCTGACAATTTAAAAGATTAAATGCGAGAATCACGGCGTCCGCTCTGCACTTTGCCGCTTTACCTCGCTCCCAACGGAGCGGCGAACGACACAAAACGAGACGGAAGAGGGAATAATCTGGAGACGGAGCGATGCGGGGGAACGCGGAACAAAAAGCAACGATGTCGACGACGCAGCTCGGCGATCAGCGACTTCTGAGACAATAAAATGTGTCACATTCGATACGGTTTTCCTGAAGAGCCGTCTGAAACTGTCAGCGTAAAGAAAAGAGACGGCCTGGGCTAAATGTGGCGCCGTCACCTGCGAGGTAAAAATCACTTCACTCACATAAACAAAAACACTTTCAAGTGAAGCCGACTCTTTGTTTCTATATGCTGCGCTTGTTGTTTAACAGCCACTAAGCTGCAGCTGACAGAGTCGATACACAAGCAATGCAATAACAGCGCATGATTACAGAGCTTTTATTTCTGTTGTTCTCACAATGAAAGCCACACAGTCGTTCTGCCAATCATCATTCACTGCAGCTTAATATCAGCTTAATATCGGAGTTAAATCAGAGTTAAAGATCCGACTGCAGGCACAAATCACAGCAAACGTTCCTGAACGGCTGCAGAGGCCGATCAGAACCACCAGAACCACGGCGTGATGGTTCAGAACCACCAGAACCACGGCGTGTTGGAACCGATCAGAACCATGGCGTGATGGAGCCGATCAGAACCACCAGAACCACGGCGTGATGGATCAGAACCACCAGAACCACGGCGTGATGGAGCCGATCAGAACCACCAGAACCACGGCGTGTTGGAACCGATCAGAACCACGGCGTGATGGATCAGAACCATGGCGTGATGGAGCCGATCAGAACCATGGCGTGATGGATCAGAACCATGGCGTGATGGATCAGAACCATCAGAACCACGGCGTGATGGATCAGAA
>VMRN01000068.1:1281534-1329916 GCA_010277015.1 Poeciliopsis turrubarensis
CAGAACCACGGCGTGATGGAGCCGATCAGAACCACGGCGTGATGGAGAAGCAAAACAAACATTTTGAGCAAAACAAAAACATTTCTGAACTTCAAAGGTTGAATGTTCTTTGGAACAAATTCAGAAATTTTGTGATTAAACTCAGACACTTTTTGGAAATGTCTGAGCTCCAAAAGCTGAAAAACGTTTTAGATTAAATTTGCAGATTTTCCAGAAAAAAACAGAAATTTATGAGTTTGAACAGTAAAATATTTGCAAGAAAAATCAGAAAATTTCAGAAACTTTTAGATTAATCTCAGTAATTTTGGGGAAAAACTTGAAAGTTTCTTGGCTTCAACAGTTTAATAATTTTTACTTTTAAAACGCAGAAAGTTCCCAAATTGGAAGCGAACCGCAGCAGCTGAAAATGTAACAAACTGCAGGTCAAAGGTCAATCAGGCATAAAAATACTTTATGTTTCCTGTTAGTGGAAACAGAAGTGAAATTGTGTTTTTTGGAATTAGCACCAAAAGTAAGCCGGATTCCTGCCGTGGTATTTGTTGCTTGTCCGACTCGGAGAAACACTCAGCCTCAGATGGATGCTGTTTTTCTGGTGGCTCTTCACCCATAAAAGCTTTCTTACTATTTTCAAAGAGAAAATGTCTTGGAGTGAATAAAGGATCTCAACATGGAGGAAAATAAACAGAGAGCAGATATTCTCCTCAGAATAATAATGGCTTCTTCTATTTCCCCTTCAATTAGAGCTTCACAGCTTAATGATAAAATGATTTTTATCTCCTGGCCTCCCCAGGTTGACGAAGCGCTGAGGGTTTGAGTTCGGAGCTGCTGATTGTGTTTGACGATCTCATCCTGTAAATATGATCTGGAAGCAGAAAGACGAGCGTTTTCCGCCGGAGCCTCGTTCCTGCGCCTGATGACATCAAAGTGAAGAGCCCTGCATGGAGATCAAACGCGCTCGGAAATCAGCGCCAACCAAGGAAATGTTCTGATGTATTTATTCACAACGGCTTATTTGGGTTATCAAATGGAGCCGGTGGCTTCGGCTTCATGTGCCAGGCGTTCTCAGATATTAGCTTCTCACAAACATGTTTGTTGTGCTCAGTATGTGAAATGAAATGCCAAAACTTTTAATCCATAATAATAAGGAAAAAATATATTTTTTAGTTGCAAACGTGTCAGTTCAGGATTGGACTTTACTAAAGGAGAAGAACAAACCAGTTCTTCATGGTCTGATCGGAGCGTTGCCAGGTTGGTCATGAATTTAGTTGTGATATTTAATAAAAATGAGGCCCGTAAAATAAAAATTGTAATCTCCAGGGCATCAGATTTCACTGAATTAATATCTCATCACTTACAGTTTAAAGTTTCATGCTATTCCTCCAGGTCACCAAAACATTTCATCTCACTGTTTTTAATATTCCTCCAGTTAAAATGCGTTTATTCAACATTCAACACGTTTCTGCTGTTTTTGGGCAGAAGCTTCCAAACTTGTTGGTAAAGATGCATAAAGTCAAGCAATGGAGGAAAAACATGTTGGGTAATAATTGATTTTATAGCAGTGAGACTGATCACAATCATTGGGACATCTGTAGACAATGTTTTATATAACCACCTTTAACAAAGACAGAGGTGGATCCCCCAGGGGGGCAAGAGGGGACAACTGCCCCCAAATTTTATGTCCTTAAAATCAAACTTTTTAAAAATTAAGCTTTTTTGGTTTGGAAAGCCCTTGCAGCTATTAATTTTAATATCAATTTACTATAAGAAATCTCATTTTAAAAGGTACATAAAATGCTAAACTCACTGTTTCCTTCCATTTGAGTTTCTGCTGCTTGTAAAATCAGCCGAAGCACAACAACAAAAACAAAACAAAAAACAAAACACCAAACCGGTTGTCGGTAATAAGTTAATGTATTTTGTTTTCATTTTCATTTTCGCTGGAAAAGACAAAGTGTTTTGTTTTTCCAGAAACCACTTGCTGCATTCTTATTGGTTATGCAGGAGGCTCTACTAATGCTTTTCAAAGCTGTACGGTTGTATAATTTTTCATCTGTTTTTCTGTGGGGTTGTAAATGAGTTGGGGGTGTGGCTCAACTGGAAGTGACAAGAGGTGCTGAAACAGCAAAGATCTCATCATCTAAGAATGATTTTGTGCAAAAAATATAATGATTATGTTTTGTATAGGCCATAGATCGATCCTAACCTGCTCAAGGAAGCACAATGGATCACCTTTAAGTATAATTAAAATCCCAGAGATAGTGAGTTCAACGAACTCAAGTCGCAATACTTTGATATTTTTACTGAAGTAAAACGCAGCCTTATTTAGCTTTATTTTTGTTAATTAACTTCAGCGGTTGTCATTTCCGTTCTTCACCATTCCGTAGTTTGGTGGTTTTTGTTTCTTCACTGCTGGATTTTCCCACCGACTGTCGGTTCAAACCAGCCCTAGAGGACGTTCTGTCCCGTTTTAACAGCTGTCAATTTAAAGTCATTTTCCATCATCCACTCACAGCCTGCAGGGTAAAATGTAGCTTTGTGGCTCTGATAAACTACAGCGACCAGCAGGGATTTCTCTTAGTTTGCTCTTTTTGTCTGAATCGACACATTTGTCAAAGAAAACACAATGAGATCTGATCCAAAGTGGTGGAAAATTTAAGAAAAACACTGAATAATTCCACATGCTGACGTTTTATTTGAGGAAGCAAGCCTTTGGTTTGTCGGTTAGGGCCTCCAGGAGCAGGAAAAACGATTGAATGAAGAGAAAACGTATAGAAATCTGCATCTTTTTGAGGCCTGCTCATAGCAATGCATGGGGAGGGCAGCGACTGGTTTTACTCTGTGCTGCTTTCCAGAAAATGGAGAACATTAAGGAGAGCAGAAATAAGTGCGGAACATCTGCTGCAGCAAAACTGAGAGAGGCTGCAGCAGGACGCAGCGCTCCATCAATATCAGATCTTAAATTGGAAAAACGTTTGTGTGTCACGGCGGGGGCCGGAGCAGCGGGGCAGCTTGATGAATGAGCCATCGCCGTGATTGATGGTCAGGAGGGAGCGGTCAGGAGAAACGCTACGCAGCGCCGTGTCACTTTCAAGTCTCAGCCTCGCATGAATTTTAGAAAATAAGTTTGGACAAAGTACCCTTGACATGAGCATTTCATTTCAGCCTGTTAGACTCGGAGCTATCCGCTCTCCTCCGTGATGCTGGTTGGAAACGACAGTTTGATTTCAGTCAAGGCGTTTTCACACTTCATAGTCCGATAGATTCACTTCGACTGGAGACCAAAAGTTGCAACAACATTTTCAGCTGCTGTGGTTCTTTCTGAATGCAAGCCCTGAGAGAAACCTGTTCCTCTCCTCGCCTGCGGGGGCGCTGCACCAAAAGCCACTGAACAACATGAAAACCTCTGAAGACCTGCGTTTAATTAAAAATGTGCTAAAAAGTTTGTCTCTATTCTGTATTAATTTGTCTTCACTTTATTAATCCGTTCTGTCTGCAGCAAAGGAGAATGATTATATAAGATATTTAAAATACAACTTTTTAAATCTAATTGCATGAATGTATGGCTTAACTGTAAATTGCATAACCTGATCCTGCAGACCGAGATTTCATTTCCTCGTGACAAGCCTGAATTAATATGTGACAGCTGTGTCAGATGAATGGTTCCAGTGTTAATGTGCACTTCGCCATGAAGTGGTGCTTTTAAACCTCGTGTCGGAGATCAAAATAACCCTTTCTTTGTCTTCCCTACATGCTCAGACATTCATTTTACGTCCTACGTGTTTTTCTTCCATGAAAGCTGCAATGAAAGAGCTACACCTAGTAATTCGTCGGCTTAGAAGAACAAAGCAGTAAATTTTCAAAAAGCAGCAGAGAAACCAAAAACTGGACAAAGGCCAACGTCTGAGCTTGTCTCCCTGAACTCCCATTGGACGCTGGTCTTAATGGACAGACAACATTCCACCTCTAAGTGGTTTGACATCTTGCTGCCATAAATAAACTCCAACAGAGATGCTCTATTAGGCTAAACAAGGCTGTGTGTGTCCCTGCGAAGCCAGGAAGCACCCTCCTAATGGTTCACTAATGCCTTTATTGGATTACGCCAACATCTCCTATTGCATTATGTCACAACGACGGCATTCTGCAGGATTTGATGGAATGGAGACGGGATGAGTGTGACTAAAATTACACAAGAACAAGAAACCCCGAAGCAGGCCAACAGTAACTCATTTATATCTAATTAAATCTTTCATGTTTCCAGTAGTTGAGATGCAAAAACACAAAATATTAAAAGTACTTTTGGTCTAGTTTCCAATGCAAATACATTCATACACTTAGGATAAGACAAAAGTCCCAAAAACTTTTCAGCATCATATGGAAACTTGTTTTAAGTCAATAGTTCATGAGTATTGATGAGAAGAGTTTTAGTTTCACCGTCTGAAAGACATTTCTAAACACACTGTAGATAGAAAAACTCAAACTTTTTGGATTAATCTCAGATAATTCATATTAATGAGCTTAAAAAGTTGAAACTTGGACATAAAAACACAAAGACATTTTTTAGAAAAAAAATAAGTACATTTCTGAGTTTCAAAGGTTTGCAAGAAAAATTTAAATAGTAAAACAATTTTGGTTATTTTGTGTCTATGAACAATTTCTTTTGGTAGTTTGATCCTGTCCAGTGGTATTTGAGACACTTTGATGCAAACCTGGATTTCATTAAACATCAGTACTAAAAGAAACAAGTCGCACTAAGTTAATCATCCAGGCTGAAACTTTAACGTCTCGTCACACAAAGATGCATCTTAATTTTGGACTAGAATAGTCAAACTAAACTCCTTCCACTGATGATCTTGTCATTATGATGAGTTGATGTGTGGATCGATCACCGTTTTGTTTAAACTGAAACACACAGAATTCTGCAGCACATCTACACGTTAAGGTGTCAAAGTCAAGCTAGCATAACTTGCCCATTTCCGTCTCCCCTGCTATTTTTTTCTAATTAAAACTTTTTCCTCACCTTGTTATCCAGTTGTTGTAATGTTAAGAATTACACTGAGTCACTTTTTCTTTCATGTATCACACAGATTTGAGATGTAGTGCATTATGCTGACAACTTGATACCTAAACCAACGCTAGGCCTCGTAGGTGAGCAGCATTTTCTCTGGAGGGCGGGATCTTGCTCACATATCGTCACTTTGCAACGCGTCTGTTGTACTTGGTTACTTTTCCTGTAAGTTTTTTCCTTCATTAAACATATGAATTCAATGTTAATACCATTCTTCTGTCTGCATTTTGCTCCTATAATATTCCAACGTTTTCTGGGACGCATTCTTAAGATTGAACAACGCGACATAAATAACCGCTTTTATTTTCCAAACTGGTCAGAGGAGGAAAAGAAACACTTTCCCTCTGACGTTTACATCAGCAAACCAATAATGCGTAGTATAACATTGATTTTCATTAAATCCAGACACTTATGCATTTGTAAGATAAAGGACTATGATGATTCGGCCATTATTTATATCGCCTAGAGGTTGCAAATTCGAACCTGCAGACTACGGAAGCAATTACTGTGCAAATAACACAGATGGTGCAACAAACAAAGCACTTAAGAAAATGGTTTTTCCATTAGACAGACACTTTGGTCTCTATAAGGACCCTGGCTTCTCAACCAACGTGTGTGTGAGTGTGAATACATTTGAAGATGACCATCCGCTCTTCGTGACCTTTCCCATTTTTAGTGATTTTTTTAGCAGGTAGTTTAGCTAATTACAACGATGTTACAGTTGGTGCCATAGAAATCAGTGATAATGCTTTGTTTTGGAGTCATACACACACACACGCACACACACACCTTTTACTGTTCTTGCATTCTTAATGTCCTGCTAATGGATCTTTTGAAAGAAGAGTTTTGAAGACCTCTCACACCCAGAGGAGTTTGTTAGCGGTGCTAATGACGAGGCTGATGCAGGCAGCTGCCGTCTGAATGCGCTCAGCTCCCCTGATACGTCTCTGTGGGATAAATAAAACCCGTCTCCTCTCACTGTCCTGTATTTATATGATGCAGCCTTCGCCATGGAGGATAAGGGCGCAGAAACGGGAACAACCGGTGTTACCAGGCTGGACGGCTTTTCACAACATTTGGTGAATTTTTAGAGAAAACAGAGAAAAATTCCTGAAAATAGTTTTTATTATGATCAAAGCCAAATAAAAACTATTCAAATATTTTATCTATAAATCTCTAAACTGTGTTTAATGTGAGATCACCTATCATTAGTTATTGGTTAATCCAGTGTCACTCTGTGGTACGCTGCATCTCTAACCAAATATTAAATAAACCAAACAACGTAAACATAACTTTTCAGCAAGATCAAAAGGCTTCAAGTCAACAATTCTTAAATATTGATGCAAAATGTACAAGTTCACAGCTTCAAAATATTTTCAGTACGTAATTTTAACAAAACTTTGTTTTTTCCATATTTTTAATTACCTAAGGAAGAGTTTCTATATAATGTATCTGAAGGCATTAACATGAGCTTCTTTAGAGATGTAGTTCAGATTTCTGCAGTTTTTTTGTGGAGTTTTACGTTGTTTTTGGCTGGAAACTATCAGATCTGGCAACGTAGCAAAGAATATCGTTTTATCTTGTAGCTGCAGACGAAGCTGTCGGATGAAACGGGTCGGGAGCAGCAGCTCAGGCTTTCTGGGTCCAACTCTTCCTGTGGAAAATTAAAAAGACTCCAGGTCCACATCCACTCACTGCACAGCGTTTCAACAGCCTGCGTTCAAAATACTGCACTGATGCTTATGCAAACGGGAAGTAAACAGGTTAGCACAACCGGAGCTAGCAGCAGTTTGGACCAATGATGCAAGAGATGATTCTGAACAGTTTTAACTTGCTATGCAGCAGGAACATCACCAGCATCCGGATGTTTTACATACAACTGTTTTTTCACTTTCCGTCAGCCTCTTTAGACCCAGTCAGCAGATTTTCCTCTACAGTGTTCATGAGGATCACAGCAGATCCATGTAAAAACGCTTGCAGCTACCTAATCTCACGGTTCAAACTGCAAATATATATGAACACGCACAACAGAGAACATCTTAGCTCAACCGCAGGAGCAAATGTCTGCATTCGCTAATGCTGTATTAGTTATCTGCACAACTAAAACGCCCATGAGTTTTAGAAAACAGTGCATCAAGTCTTACACGCCGAGGTATTTTAGTTTTCTAATCTTTAGAATATTTTAGAAATGTTCTGTGAAAAAAAATGAATGATTTATCTCAATAACCATGGGAACAATGCATCGTCCAGTAAAATTAGTTATTGAGGCGGGGCTCCAGATAACCACAGCATCCATGTGATTAGATACGTTTTACCTAAGACAATGTGTTGAATTAAAAATAAAAACACTGTTACTGGGTAGCGCGTGAGTTGCCTCCACAAAGTCTAACGAAGTCAGAAACCTGGAGCGTTGGAGCCTCTGCCGCCTCCCCGGGTAATTTTGGTTGATTTGAATGATTTTCTGCTTTCAATTTTATTGCCTTTCACATAGTTTTGACAGTCCAGCCTGCAGCTGCATGCAGAGCACAAATCTTTGTGTTTGCGAGCGTGGTCAGTGATTACGGAGGCACTACCTTGCACAGGCTCCGTAAATCACACATGATCTGGCACCCACTCTGGAAAATAGCTTGTGCTTTTTGCGACCCAAGGCCGTAAGCTTTACCTCATCTCGCGTTAATGGCGGAGAGTAAAAGAATTTGGCTTTTACTCAGCAGAGTGAGAAGGAAAGAAACTGCAGAAAAATGGCTGAAAGCGCCTTTCATTTTACAGGAGGGGGAAATGCTTCAGTCGGAGAGAACAACCTGTTCTCAACAGCAGTTAGCTGCACAACCTTTAAGCTTCACTACTTTCTGTTAGAGCACAACTTTCTGTTTATTATTGCTGGGAATGTTTCAATACAGCAACTAAATGCTAAATAAATCAAAAACGCGACTGAAGATTTAAAAATCAATCACATTTCAAACAAGTTTTTTTTGTTTGGAATTTAAATTCTTGATCAACTTATAAAGTGTTTTAAACCATCAAATTTTATTAGCTAAAGAGAAAACACAAAACGTCAAACTAAAAGCAGGATGTAATTAACTCTTTCTCTCTTAATTGAAAGCAGATTTGGGAGCAAAAAGTGTCGTTATCCAAAAACAAATAGTTGGTTCTGTTGCCAACGTTTTGAATTGTTAATTTGTCTGCAGTAATTTTAAACTCCACCTGTGTTGGTGCCACGCACAGTCAGTCCCCGGGTCGCAAATGGCCCTCTGGCCACGCTTTGGACAACACTAGTTTCCACTTCTCTGATAAATATGACACCTCTTACAGTCCTCCTCTCAATCCTTTCCTCTGACGATAACGTCTGGATCAGAGCCTCCCTTACGTGTCCTTATTGCCTTAATGTAGCGTGGAATAAAACCCAAAATCTCATCCTCATGGCTACCGACTAATTGGGCACACAGTGGACCTTCTTTCAGCGGCGCTGATGCTCCGGGAGCACACAGAGTTCTGGGAGAACAGATGGAAAGAGCAGGAAGGCGAAGAAGAGAAAAGTAAGCGTTGCCCTGAGGAGTTGAGCAGACTTCGGTTTGAAGTCGTCCTAAATGCCTGATGAGTGAACAAAGAGCAGCAAGGTGACTTCTCCCAACCAGAACCGCCAAGCAGTGAGCGTTCACCACCTAAAGTAGTTCATGGGATCGCTTGGCGGCGAGCTGAGTGCTGACTCTGCGTTTCTTTTTGTGTATGATGGAGCAGCTCTTTGTTTCTGTCGGTGCGTCACGCTGAGCCGCGTTTCTCCACTAACAACGAATCGCTCTCGCAGTCTGCAACCTGAGAATGAACTGATGTTCTTAAACGGAAATATAAGAAATGATCATTTTACCAGATTTCTTTTAATACATTAAACTTTGACAATACAATGAGTCAGTAATATTTTTATTTGCATCTTTCTACATTGCTGACATTTTATTTCCTAATATTTTCTTTGTTTAGGAACAAAGATTCATTAATGTATGAATAAAACTTTGTTTTTAATATGACATACATTGCAAAAGCCAGAAATATTTGTCTAGTTTCTAGAGTAAATATCTTAGTAAATTTGAAATAAGACTAAACTAGCTCTCAAGTAACTTTTTAGTAAGATAAATTAGTTTATTTTATGTCAATATTCATTAAAAAGTTTTTGTTCATCTGGCAGATTTTCAATGATATTAATTATTAAGTAATTATTGACCTAAAATAAGCTCCTATTTCTCATTGAAACGTGACTTTTAGGTTAGTTTTGCATCATTTGTAGAAGAAACAAGGCAAAAATACTTGGCATAATTTTGTAACTTTGCAGTTTACATTTTATTTATTAAAGTTACATCAAATTTACTTTGAAGTTTTAAACAAATATGGTGAAAATATGATTGGATCTAGCATTTTATTACTGCTGTTCAATTTGACTGCAAAACTTCACTATCAAGATTTTTATTTTATTTTAAAACCAAGAAGAAAATTTAAAAAGGTAGTTCTTTTTAAGTGACAACATAATGGATATTTGCCCCAAAATAATTATAAAAGTTGATTTTCAAAAGATGGCGCTAAAGTTTTATGTAGCTGATGACAGAAACAACATAAAAACGTTAAAGTAGCTTAGCGTTAGCTTAGCATTAGCTTAGCATTCAGGGTGAGCAGAACTGCAAACCCTGTGCGCTGCAGAAACCCAGTGCAGTTGTTTTTCCTCATTCCTGCCTGATTGTTCGGCGGTCGTTAGCGAACGCTCGCTGTTCCTCAGCGGTGTGTGCGGTGAATATCCATCATCATTTCACGGAGTCCAGATTCTGCCGTTGTGTTGGCTCTAATCCGTCGCAGCAGGTCAGGAGAGGCGAGAGGAGCACAGGGAGAGTTGAGGGAGAATAATGCCATTTCAGGATAGGCCTTATTTAATTTACTGCAGGTCGATAGAGGTTCTCCAATTGCCTCTCCCAGATTAATAAGTAACCCACACGCGCTGTCCATCACTGTCCATCTCCCATTAGGCTCCTGAAATGGGGGCCCAAATTGCCTTGCAAGGTTGACTCTGATGGAAAACACACTCTCTCCATCCTTTTCTCTCTCAATTCCCATCCATTCCTCTCCCTCACTTTTCTCTTATCAGGTTTCGTTTTTAAGATGCTCTGCAGAGCAACACAGGTGTATTAGAAGAGCGCAGTCATTCGTAAACGTCCGGAGATGATTGAGTTTGCAGTTTTAATCGCCATTCAGACAATTTCTTACTGTCTCAAACGATGATTTTCTCTGGTTGGTGTGAATTTAGCCTCAAATCACCAAAATGTGGGCCGAACAGAACTTCGTCTTCCTTCACCTGGAAATATGACGTCTCAGAAAGATTTCATGGACTGTTCAGAATGATATGCTTAAAAATATATAAATATGTAAGTTTTTGACCACAATAAATGTAAACTCTACAAATAAATAAGTTTTTGATCCTTTATGATAGGAAGTGAAACTAATTTTAATTTTGGGCCATTTATGAAGATGATAAATGTTCTCCAGAATGTTTTGACAAAACCTGTTAAATTGCTAAAATATGAATAAATAGTTGTCTGTGCATTCGATAATTAAACAATATTGAGCATTTTTTCATATTTATGTCATTTTGAGAGTATTTAGAACAAACTGCTTTGATTTAACTTCATGAAACTTCAACTGTTGCCTTAAAATTGTTATTTATATCCTTGTAAAAAGCTTTGGTGAGCCAGATTTGGCTCCATAAGGATGAAATGATTGGTTACTGGGTCTCCAGGTCCCAGTCAAACCAGTGCTTCAAAGCAGCGCCTGTTGTTGGGTTGCAACCAGTCACTTCTGGCAACCTGCAGATCAGGCTCAGAGATTGTAGCAGCTGATGAAATGGGATTGATCCAAAAATCAAAGTTTCACTTACTTTCAGCACACAGATATGGAAGTTTGGATCAATTACCTCAACAATCACAATCACTGAAACTAATTTATTTCTCAGGTTCCTTGAATGCAGCAGGGATTTTCTACCTGCCACTTCGACAACCAGGAGTCAGACCTGAAGGTGGTAAATAAAACCAGCCTTAAAACCAGATTATTTGTTCTGCATTACTCAGACCTCAGAAAGAAATATAATTACAAGGCTAAAATATATACTCCTCTAATACTTTAAAAATAGAAAAATTACGTTTTTTAGAGTATTTTACATGTCTTATTCAGTTTGATTCTGAAAATCGTGACGTCGTGGAGTTAGCACTTCCTGTTTAGCAAAACGCTTTATTGCTACACGCAGACGCGTTGCCGTAGCAACGGATAGTAGCGCCACCAAACTATCAGGGTTCAAAACCAAAAACATTTCCCACACAACGATGAGAACATTCAGTCCGATACAGTTTTATGTTTTCAGGCTTGGGGGTTTGTTGTGTGATTATTAATAAGTGATCACTGTGGTGGATTAGCTACCGCTGCTATTAGCTAAGCTAGCTCAGCAGTGGTTGATTAGCTGATTTAAACATCTGCTCTCCTGATGACCCGTCAGACTTGATGTTTTAGGTTGACTTATTTTAATTGAACCGAAACACAAAGAGTTCTGCAGCACATCTACATGTTAAGGTTGTCATAGTCAAGATAGCATAACTGGCTTACTTCGTTAGTTAGTTTTTTTTTTTTTTTTTTACAATTAGTAGCAAAGCTCTGAATCTGTTTTCTTTTGGATTTAGTGCGTTATGTTTCAAATTGTGAGCAGCTTTTTAGCCTCCACCAGGGAGACGGGGTGACGTCACGCTGCACTGAGTCTACAAATAACAGATGGGTTTAAATATTTATTATTCTTACAATAATACAAATCAATAACTATCTAAATGTCTGCACTTTAAAGGAGGTAAGTACCCACTGAATTAGCTAAGGGGTAGTGATTTGTTCTGTGTGCCAGCTGACCCAGCGGAGGCTGGGACGGGGATCTGAGCGGTGATAATGTGTTATCTCCTTGCAGCAGCTGAGCTCAACGAGGATTCACCTTCAGAGCCTGACAGAGACGGAGAGGCAGCAGATAAAGAGCAACACAAGTGGTACAGTAACGCCGTCCTGCAGTAATCTGCATTTATTTCCTCACTAATAACTGGCCAGAGTCTCTAACCTCCACTGGTTACACTGGCATCTGTAACATCTGAGCGCCAGGTTCAGGCTTCGTATGGTCAGACATTTTTAGATGGTTATACTCCATTGTTTTGTGGCTTTTAGTCGAATTTAAGCATTAAATTCGAGCCACTCAGTAAACAAATTACCAAAAAGATTAAATTATTTTTGCATCACAAAAGTTTCCACGCCACGAGGCAAGTTAAATCACGAGAAATTATCTCAAAACATAATATTTGACACATATTTTTATTATGACTGGAAAACAAACAAAATAGGAGAAAAAGGGATGCAAAAAAAACTAATAATTTGTACAAGTGTCTCTCATTTGGTAGATTCGTACTTTAGACTGAAGATCCCTGCATGAATCTTTAGTTGCCCTGGGCAGTTTTCTCGCTCTGCTGCCCCTCCGAGCATTTTATGTTAAGATGCAGAACAGTTTGACATAAAGTATATAACCTGTTTAATTCTTATGCAAAACCATAACACACTTGATGCTCGATTCCCCATTGAATCCACATTCCTGCAGTCAATAAAGGACTAAAATAAAGACAACTGGCAGAAAGGTTTTATCACTTCTATTCACTGAATTGAATTTTATTCAAAATGACCCAATAACTTTACTCATGTCACAAAACACTAAGCTGCCAGCACTGATGATGATTCACTCACCTCAGGATGCAAGACGCTTGAAACTGACAGCTTGACCTACTTTCTGATTCATTTGGCTAATAATTATTTTATTTAGTAGATTTTATATAGATATATAAAATTATAGAAGTGAAACACTGTTTCAAAAAAAAAGTTTTAAAGCTTTAAGTCTTGAATTCATGTAAAGTCTTAAAATGTTTTTAATTTAAAAAATGTTCCTCAATATGTTAATCACAGGTCTAATTTTGTTGTGATAGGATTATTTAATCTCATATTCTTAAACTCGTATTTTCCGTCAGCCAAAAATTTGAGTGACTCACAAACAACGTCATTGCGTTCTGTGACTGGAGGCAGATGAGGCTAAGCTAACTAGCTGCTAATATTCCTTTGCTAGCTAGCTAGGCCACTTGGCTGTATGGTGTTCATCTTCGCCATCTTATGTTTATTGCCAACACTTACAATATTAATTAAACTAAAATAGGAAAATATTTTTAAATAATGTCATAACTGGTACCATTTCTTCTTCAATGATTTTCCATTCTTGTATGCATATTTACATAATCTGTGATTGTATTTTGCACATTTCTGTCAAGACATGGGTCTTAAATTGCTGTCATAAAATGTCTTATGTTTGTGAAACCTGCAGAAACCCTAAAAATATCTTGTCCTTTCAAACAGAGCCGTTTCCTGGAGAGTCATTCCGAGCTAAATGCAGTTATAAGTGTGTTACATCACCTCTGTGTCATTATACAGCTATAACATTTGTAAGTGTTTGTCTCCAAAGGTCACAGAAAGTTAGCCAAGGGATCTGCTACTCTTTAGGTAATCCTAAAAAATCTCCTCTCTGCACAGCAACACTCAGCCTGGTCACTGATATCCTGCAACAGGTTGATTAGCTGACCCGCTACCTGTGATTAGCAGCGCTCACATGCATGTAGACCAAGCGACGAATCCTGGGGATATTGAACTCTTAATAAAACACACACACTGGGGCTCAAATGTCACCATCCTAAGCAGGGCTGTGTCAATACCTCCCTGACCTTTCTCTGTGTTTACCCTTGTAGGACATCAGGCCTGGTGCTTGTATGGCAAATGGAAGGCAAACGGAGCGCCGCGCTGTGCAGGAAGGGGCACCCGCCGCGCTGCGGCAGATAATTGAATCTTTCACAAGCGGGTACAAGAACCCAACTTGGAACAGATGGGCTTGCTTTTATTTAAAAATAAAAACAACAAAAGAAATGCTAGCCACTGAAATATGAAAGATGGAGGCCTTTTCAAAGTGAAGTTTATCACTTGTTCCACACATTTGTGTCAACTGTAATGTAAAATACATTTTTCACTAAAATCAGCAATTTGATTAAAATCGGCAGTAATTATATCCAGTGGTGGGCACGGCTAGACAAGAAGTTTCAGGAATCTTATTTCTATTAACGCTGAAAACACATAATAAAATTAGCTAGTTTCAAGCTAACGCTAACCATTAAGATGATTGTTACTCAGTCTGTGTCGCATGTTCATCTCCATCCAGCTGACGGCTGGTTTTACTCACAAACAGAAAAGTCCTCAGTTTGTGATTTTATACACATTCACTTTAAAACTTGCGCAACATCTTATGGCAACAATTGGTTTAAAAGGCTAAATTTGAAAGGTTTTACAGGAATATGCTGTTACTATAGTATCAATCAGGCCTTCTGATCAGTATTTGGGTTATTTCTCTTACCGTTTGGAAGCACAGAACAAAGTTTACTGCAGAAAACAGCTGGTGTGAATATGTTGGCTCTCAGGAAGAGTAAAATCATGAGGCAAACTTCTAAATTCATTTAGAAATAAACCCGAATCCCAGAGAGTGAGACGCTGCAGGTGGACAAAGACAGACAGTATGCAGACCGTCTCCATCACAGCGTGTTATCAGTATTTATTTATGTTATTTTTAGACGTACCATTGCTTTGAGCCACTGTTCTCTTTGTGTTCCTCTCCGTTTGATCAGGTGCACATTCAGAAATAACCCGGCTGGGTTCAGTAAATTATTGTGAAAGTGGTTTTTGTTAACATTTTCCAATAGGTTTTTCATGACCAATCCATATTCACAGAAAGGAACAATAAGCAGATATTTTTGTTACATCCAAGCTCTATTAAGCAGAATCTTTATTTTCTAAACCTTTTTCTTTTTCTTATTCTTATTTTGTTACAGAAAATAAAAATCCAGTAAATGCAATTATCTGATTTGGAAGCTGGTAGTTTGTTTTAAGTAGCTCCACACTGCGAAAATGACACAATAAAATTGGGCACAATCAGTCTGAAATGAACATCCTTGACGTGTTTATTAATTAAAGTCCATAACAATTAAAGCAATCAAGACAAAAACATTAATTTCCTCAGAAAAGGCTCAACTATCAGGTGTTTAGAGGGAGGGCAATGAAAAAGCTCTGACAACCAGCTGAAAGTGATAAATGATCTTATCAATATTCAACCTTTAATGCAAATTCACACAAACCTCTTTCATGCATTGTAAATAAATTAGGAAATGCAAATGCTGATTTTCACCAAAATGTTCTGCACCACTTAAATTAGCTCAAAATGTATTAGTAACAAAAAACAGATTACACGGTTGCTTCATAAGAAGTTGCGTAACAATAATCATGTCTGTTTATTTATTATTCATATCCCAGGAAAAAAAGACTAAATAAAAGTATTTGTTCCATTGCAGAAATAATACCGAGCCCTGATTTAGCTGCGTCTAGATTACAAATGTGCGCAAAACTTTGCCAAAAATTAGCTAATGTTAAAAAAAATTATAATTTTCAATCACTGTGTTTCCATTAAATAAGAATCGCAATTTAAACAACATTTAAATAAAGTTTGTTCAAGCGATAAGTCACTAAAAGCATCCAGCGCCATCTTCCTCCAACTACTTCCTGTCTTCTTCTTCTGCCATTTCTGGCAGTAGCAACATCCTGTTGCTGATCATGTGATTAAAAATGTTTCTTTTTTTCTTTTTTTCTTTTTATCTTTTTATCGAATGAGTTTTTTCAAAATTGTTATTTAAGCAAATTTATATTCAAAATGTCAAATTACAAAACTATATAATGAATGGAAACGCAGCTACTGAGACATTTGTGGAGATTTTATTCTAAAACCAGGATGCTAATGCTAACCTTTACTGGGGGAAAAAAAGCAGTATATTAGTTTCTGACTTAGCTTACTGATTATTATTTACCACAAAACGAAATCTTGAACAAGTAAAGTTGACGTATTATGCAAAATTCACATTCTAGCTGTTGCCTAGCAACCCCAGCTGAGTTGCGCTGTTACCTAGCAATGCAGGCTGAGCTGCAGTACATTTAGTCAGCTGGTTTTAGTGGCTGCTGAAAATGACAAGTGTTTTGTTGTTGATTTATCATCCTGAAATTACTTGCTGCATTCTTGTTGGTTGTGCAGAGGGCTCCACTAATGCTTTTCAAACATACACGAACGTATAATTGAACATCTGTTTGCAGCCATTTTCACGTGGGAGTGGAAACGTTGAGGTCGAGGACGTGGCCAGTGGCAGATTATTTGGATTTAAAGCAACAAGGCGCCCGAGAGCAGCTAAAGCTTAATTATCAAAGAATGATTTTGAGCACAAAATAAAATGAACATGTTTTGTATGGACCACAGCCCTCGGATAATGATCTCTGTTTGCACTTGCATGCTTTAAACTACTGCACTGGTTGCAGACTTGCTGTGATTGCTGGCGGAGGTGCTGTTGTTCTCACGCTGAGCGCTTGATCAGTCAGCAACAGAAATAAAACTGCCGCCATGTGACCTTGTTTCCCTTTCAGGACATGCACTGTGTGACCTGCAGGATCTGCGCTTTTGCTACTGAATAACTCTCATTTCCTCGACAGACTCAGACGAAGGTCACAAAGACGGATCGTTTCTTTCTTTCCTGTTGACAAATTTAGAAAGTGTAATCATTACGTTTATGACAGATTAAAGCTTCGATTACAAAGTAAATTACAGACGCTCGATTTAATTTGGGATTTTAACCCGAGACATCCAAAGTATTTCTTTGCTATGACTATTTTTGTGTGTCAGTGTGATAATTGTTTAATCCTCAAAGGCATCAAAGCTCCTTTGATTCACTGCGAGTTACTGAGAGGGCGGAGTCAAACCCACAACACATTGCAACAAATATACAGCAAAAATAACAAAATTATGAGAATAAGGTGGTAATATGAAGAGAATAAATTTATGATAATCTGAGAATAAAATTTAAATATAAAGTATACTTGTCTTCATAAATTCATAATATTACTGGAATAATATGAGAATAAAGACATAATATTATGACTTTATTCTCTTAATTTGGTTATTTTTACTTTCTTAGCGCGTCCCTAACGCTCCATGGTGCAGTTACAGCGTTTCATTGAAACACAATAAACATTACTGGTTGTATTATTTGCCAGTAAGTTGCCACCATCAAGCCTTTAAAACCACTGAGCCATAAAACTAACAGCACAAACATCCCAGATGCTCTTTAGATTCCTCTTGTTTTGGAGCGCTGTAAAAAATAAATAAAAAAGAGACTTTTACTGCAAAACTTTTTAGTGTTAATCCATTTGACTCCATGCTGCTACCCCAGGCCTCCATTACAAAGAGTTTGATTGGAAACAGCGAATGAAATAACAAGATTAAGTGTTTCCAGCGGTTCAACATATTTTAAGAGAACAAAAACTATTGTGCTGGCTGCTGCTTCGTCTTCCTATGTGGTGTCATTAAGATAGTGAAGATTAAAGCTGTGTGGGATTAATGGACACCCTCCGCTGCAGAGCAGAGCTGGTCCGGCTGCACAGGATCACAGGTAATGAAGAAGCAGCTTGAAATATGACTTCATGCAGGGCCGGGCTGATAAATTAGGAGAGCAGGAGTGGTCACTGCTGGCACATCGCCTCAAACACCGACTCCCTGACCCACATAAACCAGAACCTCCCAACGCACCGAGACATTCTGCTCAGGAAAGTACTTCACTCTCAATCGGGTTCGGTAACACAAAGTTTCCTCAAGTCTGAACCGGATGTGAGCCGCGCCATCTTGGTAGGCAAGTGCAGCACAAAGCTCGGCGGACTCACGGCTTCCAGACCGGCAAAAAGAAAGCATGTCAACAACGTGTGAAAAAATGGCTGCTGTCAGGATCGACCCGCATCAGATGGAGAAGGAAAACACATCGGAGGACGTGGACGAGCTGTCTGTGATCTCATACTGCGAACATGAAGAGTTGGTACAACATGGAGGAGCTTCACGAAGCAAACAACATTTAAACAGTTTGTAAAAGACGTACGAACTCTGAACGAATAACGAGTGACCTGCAGAGTGAGTGCATGGAGCAACAAACGCGGGGAAATTTACAATTTATTCTAGAAAAAACTGAAATTTCTGAATTCAAAAAGGCCAAAGTTTGCTGGAAAAAATATCCAATTTGGAGATCAATAACAAATTTTACTGAAAAAATTATATTTCTAAATCTGAAAAATGTGTTTGTGAAAGCTCAAATTTTGAGATCAGCAATATGTAGGAGCTGGTTTAACTCAATAATTCCTTAATATTCATAAAAAACTACTTGTTTTATTAGTAGATAAATTAACTTATAACATGGGGAAAGCTTCTTGTTTTAAGTGAAATAATGTGCCAGTGGAACCAAAACTCTTTTTTCATCAATATTAGAGAATTATTCACTGAGAACAAAGTCCTGTTTCTTGCTGAAAGCTTCCTTGTAAGTCTGTTTTGTCATATTTCCAGGGCACCAGGATATTTTTCACTAAATTGAACCAGAAAGTACTTTATGATTTTGCAGTGCATTTCATGTTTGTGACCCAGAACCAGCATTTAGTGGCTGTATGCTCCATTACATGTGAAGGACTGTTCATAATGGCTGTTCTCATGCTGAGCGTGGTGTAAACATCGGCTGGAGAGCGTCTTCCACAGAAGAAAACTTTACTGTTCTGGATAAAAACGAATCTACTGGAGATGGAAGTGAGCAAAAATAGCAAAGCAGCAGGCGAGACGCAGCTTCTGCTGCACATTCATTTCCATTCATTGCCGGATGATTTCAGGGAAACTTGAAGGTGTTCATGCAGCTTCCAGAAGCTCGTTTTTAAAATTCAGATTACACACACTGGAACTTTGAAAGTCAAAGTGTTTTGAATGTGAAAATCCAAAAGAGAATATTTATTTTCTGGTATTAAAAATGCAAACAGATGTTGATGTCAGTCGTAAATGTCAATATTTTCTCATTGCTCTGTTTGCGTCGTCTTTAGCAAAGCATATTCAACAGCTGGATTTTACCGTTTCGACTGTTATTCTTTTTGTCGTTGCTGCAGAAAACAACCTTGACTTGACAAAAACACTGAGATGTAAAGCGCCTAAAGCATCAAATCGAAGCAGAACGTAAAGATTTCAGAGTCTGTTTCAATGCAGTCAAACAGAAACAGCATCAATATGAGCATCCAGTCCAATTAGCATGAAAGCAGAGGCAGCATTACAGTCAGGATAACAGTCTGAATGTCAGCGCAGAGCATCAGAATAAATCAGGAGTTTATTGTGTGTAAAACTGTAAAGTAGCTCATCATTGTGAAGCTCGTACGGCAAGCTGTCAATGTCAATCATCCCTTACAAACGTGGGAGCTTCGTTTCCACCAGTTATTGCACCGAACACGTGTTTGCAAAATTAAAAGAGCATATGAATATGCAATTAGACACATCTTCAACTTATTGGTTTTAACAGTGGGTTCATTTTCTCATATGCAGCAGCAGCACCACATTTAACTTCAGAAATTATTATTAAAGTAATTTGAATAAAACTAATGAAGGAAGAAATTATTTGTCCTCTGGTTCTGAATCACTGTCTTTTTTTTGACAAGGTTTATTATGTTTTTTATTTTAAAAATCCTGGCATTTATTAATAAAGGCCCACAGTACCATAGACCCTCTACTGTACTTTATAAAAATAAGGTTCTTTTACATATATTCATGCAGATCCATTTATTGTGCGTTTTTTGATAGTTTCAGAGATGATGGGCAGTAAAAGTTAACTTGCTGCATGTTAGCACCTAGTAGCGGTAGCCTCAACTGCCTCAAGTCACAGAATTTTTTAAAAATGAATTTAAGACATTTTAAGGCCATATATTAGACTTTAAGGCCTTATTTCAGAAGCATGAATGCAAGACATTTTTGAAACATGAAACAATCTTAAGTTCATTTAAGACTTTTTAAGGTCTTATTTTAGAAACATTCATTTAAGACTTTTTAAGGATGCACGGGGACCTTGAAAAAATTCTCAATCTGAAACTATTTTGTCAAAAAGCCAACAGAGCAACTTTTTAGCAACACCTTACATCACATTTAACCTTTGCTGTTCTTTGTGAATGTGTTCAGATTAAACTTTAAATAAAAGTCTCCACATTTTGAGTCATTTAATGTTCCATTAAACATTAATATGCATGATCACATGACTCCAGAAAAGGTCACGTGTCAAAGCTCATCTGACCTCCATGTGTTTGTGCGGTTTGCCTTCGTTCCAGCCTTTCTCTGCGTTGCCGCTGTCAGATCCTCGCGCCCTTCACGCCTGAGAAGAGAAAAAGCACATGTTAAGTCACAGCGATCATGTAGTGGAGTGCAACTCGCTCCTCTGAGAGTTCTTTCTGCCTCTATTTTAAATGATGTTAATGCAAATCAAGTGGGAGTGGAGGACTAAGTGCACAAGTGTGAGATGAATATCAATCGCTCCCTTTTAACATAAAACCTTCTCTTCTGTTTCACCCAGTTCGGCGATGGCGTCTGCACCGCGTGAGCCAGCAAACGTGAGAATAAAGAGACCAGATCCAGTTTAGAATCTGGATCCGTTTTAAGGTTCTGCTGCAGTTAATCTGTCAAATTCAAATTAGCCTTAATAAGGCTGAAGCAATGCATCCATATAGTTGCACTAAATGATTTGTGAACAGTTTAAAGCTACCGGAGAAAACTACTTTGCTTTGCAGCGAGTCGCTGGGGAACATTTTGCTGAGTTTGCACCTTAGAATCAGACCTTTGTTCCACTCGACTCCCTCTGCAGCTGATGGATGGGTATGAATGGCTCCAAAGAGAGTTGTCCCTCCTAAATGCTTAATTCCACTTCTAATTCTAAATACACTAAGGTGATGTGTTATATTGCTTCCAGTCCGGTATGAGCAGAGCTTGATGCTTTCGTTAATATAAATCGTCCAGCGAAATCTCCAGGGCTCACCAAGCTAGAGGTGCTTTGAGACGTTTTACCTATTTATTGTCCACGTGACCTTTCCAGTCTTTCTTAAACTACTGCTCAGCACTTCTGGAGGATAACTAGCTTACAGTGTTCCCAGCAAGTATTCACAACACCTCAGTTTTTACACATTTTCTTACCTGCAGGTTTCAACAACTCAAATTTAAGACTTTCAAGCCCTTTTTTAAGACCTTTACAAATTAATTTAAAGACTTAGATTATGATAGAACAGGAAAAACTACAAATAGACAAAGACGAAATGTGTAGGTTACTGTTTCGAGGATTCTGCAGGTTACACCAACTCAACTTTAAGACTTTTTAAGATCATTGTGGTTGAAAGTTTAGACTTGTATCACAACAGAAATGTACAAACAACAGATAGATGATTCAAAGCAATTGTGTCAGATGGTAATAACCAGATTAATGTTTCAGGGATTCTGCAAGTTTTGCCAACTCAAATTTAAGACTTTTAAAGACAATTTTAAGACCATTACAAAATAAATTTAAGACCTGCATCACAATAAAAATGTACAAACTACAAATAGACGACTGAGTGGGATTGCATAGAATCACAACAGTGTTTCAGGGATTATCCAGTTTTCACAAAGTTAAATTTAAGACTTTTTAAGACTATTGCTAATGAAATTTAAGACCTGCTTTGTGATAGAAATGTACGAACTACAGATGGAGAATCCAAAGGATTGTGAAGGTTAGCATTTCAGGGATTCTGAAGATCACACCACCTCCAATTCAATTCAATCCAATTAGAGCATTACAAGTAAAATTTAAGACCTTCATCACAACAGAAATGTGGAACTTAGAAAGTTACACCGTGTCAGGGTGTGGCATGTTACTTCTTCAGAAATCAGTGTCTCTCTTTTTTGGGAAATCGCAAATAAATAAATCATATGGCCAAGCAAAAGAAGTCAATCATCATGTCAATAAAAGCTAGCTCCCCACATTAGCGGCTAGAAATGGCAATAAATCTGCTCTCACCCATAATGAACGTATATAGCTAGCTAGCTTTAGCATATTAACAGCTAGTTACTGGCAGACACAACCACCTTAAGTCACAAATTGCAGTGGAGGCAGACTCAATGTTTTGCATAACAGAAAAGTCCTGCAAGAACAAATTAAGCTACATAGAATATTTAAGATTAAATAGTTTTGCCACAACAAAGAATCAGATATTCTGTTTATGTTACAGCTTTATTTCAAATACAGAGTCAATTTCATGCAATGCTTCTCCCAAACAAGGAGAACGCATCGTTTCAAAATATAAATACTACATTAAATGCCCAAATTGTGATGATTGTAAACATAATGACATTCATGTCTTTAATTAAAATTGCTGGGATGAAATTCCACTTCATGTAATTAACATTCACCATGAAATGTTTATGATCAAACTCTTCAAACCATAAATACGTCCAACTCCACCTCAATGTAATGTAAATACAAGAAAATGCAGCAAAGGTTGATCGTAAGAGGCGTCTCTGGGAAAAAGGGTCATGAATGGAGCTTTTGTTTGAGGTAAAGTCTCCAGTATTGATTAAATGATCTGTTCTCTCATCGAGAGTGAGATAACAATCAGATTCATTTCTAAATGTCTGCTGCTGATTAATTGCTTCTGTTGCTTGTTTGAACCACACATCAGTTAAATAACAGCGGAAGAACTCAATATTTCCCTTCAGATCATGGAAATACAGCAGAATGTCATTAATACTTGGAATATTATCGAGTCTGAACTTCATCAACCTGACAAGGTGGCTGCAGCATTTTCCTGTTGAATCTGTAGTTTGCATCATTCATGTGTTTGCAGCGTGTTTCACCATTTCCTGTGAGCTGTTACCTGTCAGCCGCCACTGAATATTTATAATTATCAGACAAAATGATGAGGATTCTGTTGACTACTGCTAGTGTTCTAGTGATGATTGAGAGAGTTTCACTGGAAAACAAACTCTCGCTCACACTGGTTGTGTTCCCACAACCAATGTGTTTACATATGAGGGTTTTCCTGTAGACCTAACCGATGGATGGATGGACGGACAAACAAATTTGCTGTAATTGTAAGTTGATTCTCCACCATTAGCACATTTAGCAGTGAGTACATGAGGATGATTGACCGCGCTAAGACCCGCCTCCTGGCTCTGATTGGTTGTTTTTCTATAATAGCTCAAGGAAGAAGAGGAGATCAATCTTTTCACTGATTTTTTGCCTCAAATTAAACTTTCACGACATGGCAACAATTTTAACAAATTTCATAAAAGTTACACTTTTAAATATTTACATTGCAGAATCTTGCTAATTCATCTTAAAGAGTGTTGTGGTTTGGCCAACACCAACACGATGCATTCAGAGTAAAAGGAAATGTAAGTTCTGGCTCGGTTTTCGAACAAGCCATGCATGAAATAGAAAGCACTTTCCAGTCAGAAACAGCAGAACGATCCATGAAATTGATGTCTGTGTTAACTTGGCTCTCACAACCGCATGATCTGTGGTGTGTAATTAAACTTCAGCTAACAAGTCATGTCACTAATTATACATGATAGTGGACAGGCTGTGCAGTTGTTATGCACTGCAGCTTGTTGCTGATTTTAAAGAAATCCACATTTCCTGCAGATAAAAACGGATTCTCATTTCAAATGTACCATCATTTTAGAGATCAATAACTACAGGCAACTGCAAAATAAGCACTAAAGCCGCTTCTAGAGTTACAGACAAATCTATAAGTGGTGTTGATAAAAGCAAACGCAGTGAAAAGAAAGAGAGAAAGCTGAAAACAATCAAACACAAACTTCCCCTGGGCTCAATTAGCTGTCACATATTCCAACCGAGTCGCAGCACAAAAAACCCCAACAAGACTTCAGTAGTCGGGATAATTAAGGTCATTGTGTCGTCAAGCAGTTCGCAGTCAGGTAAGGTAAGTGGAAGGAAAATAAGGACAGTTATCCACTTCAAATGGGAAAAGTTACAGAATCGTCTGAAGAGCAGAACAAAGTTCAGGTGAAACATGCACTTTTCTTTTTTTCTTTTTCTGTAGGTAGAAAAAGAAAAAAAGGAGCAAAATTCTGACAAAAGAAAAAGTTTTCATTTCTGACTTCAAAAGGTCAGAAATTTGGTTGATTTTTATCAAAATCTCAGAAATTTTTGAGAAAAACCCCAGAAATTTCTTAGTTTGAAAAGTTTAAGTGTATGAAATCAATTCCCACCTTTACCTCAACCTATGTGTGAAGGTTGTCAAAATTTAATTTTGCAGATATTTTTATCACTTGTTCAATTATTTTTTTATTAATTTTATTAAAATAAGAGAATTCAAATAACCAGATTTGTCTAATTAATAGGTGAAAAATAATTTTTAATTTATTTGAATTAAATAAATTTGTTATCAATTTAACATTTTTTTTTTTACTAATTTAATTCATTAAATGCAGCCAAAGATAAACAGCAAACTAATGCAACTAAAAAATGTAATTTAGCTAAATAAGCCAATACATTAAAAATATCAATTATTTCAAACATTAAATTTTTACAAATGTAATTAAATAAAACATTTTTTTTTATTATAATCGATCAACTTTTATTATGCAATTAAAAATATTTTTTTATACTAAGCTAGTAAATTTTTATTAACTCCTAATGAAACAAATTAATTTTCATTAATTAAACAAATAACTGATAATCATTTTAATCTTTTAATTTTGTCTGTCAGATGTTAAAATACTGATATTTAAATCTCTACTCCTCTGTTACTGCATTGAATTTGTTTTTTCCCGTCGCCCCCTGTTGGAGTGGAGTATATCTGCGGGGTCACCGGCAGCCTGAGAGGTTACGTGATCGTCCCCGGCGACCGCGGCGCGTACCGAGTCGTTGACACGTTTCTGTCGCTCAGCTCAGTGAACCCAGAGCAACAGCTGCAGAACAGGAAGCAGCCATCATTGCTTCCTGAAAGCTCCAATCCTGAGACACAAATTTACCCTGAAATCTCGACATCCTATTTCTTCAAAGGTCAATTAGAGTCAAAGTGGGGGAGGAAAAAAAGAGAAAATGAAAGTGACTGAAGAGAGAAAAGCCAGAAGATATTCTCCTCTCTGCCCTCTAAGTGCCTGCAGAGAGAACCGAGATGCAGGTCGGATTCGGGCGGATCCATTTTCAGCCTGAGAGCCTGAAGGCTCGTTCAGGACCAGAGTGTCACTAAAACCGAGAGGCTGCGTGTCGCAGGGCGACGGCTGCTGACACCGCTCAGGATAAAAACAAAACCTCTGCCGCCTTTTGCTGTTCAGCTTCAGGAGTTTGAATCCATGCAGCTCTGCTGACCTGCAGCATTTACTTTGATTTTTCATCAGTTCATCAAATAAGTTCATTGTTCTGCAAAGTAGAATATTCTACTTCCAGAAACATAGTTTCATATAATTCAGTTCAATTCAAAAGACATGATTGATTATTAATGATAAACATTTCATTATGCCTCTGTGAGGGGAGCCTTATTGCAAAGTGCTACCAGATTATTGTCATGTTTAAACAACGTCAATTCAATTGCATCTAACAAATTAAGTTGGAGCTACCTGGTCTTTTTTTCAGTGTCCTGCTCTCTGCTAAAGTGGGTAAATATAAATATTAATGTGTATCAACTGATGTTACTTTCAAATGACAAAAATGCAACTCTTAAATGAAACTCTACATCTCGAAATCCATATATCTTTATTTATGTTAGATTTCTGCTCTGATCAGGTTAAAACAAGCCTGATGAGATACAAGCTAATTACAAATTACACATAAACACACATAGAGTAGCTTTGAAATGATGAAGCTTCTGGGGGGACCAAATTTAAATCTACCCAGGGCCCCAAAAAAGGTTTGGAACGCCCCTGAAAGTCTCCAGTTTGTGGTCGGATTTCTTTTTATTTTAAATTAGCAAGTGGATGCAGAGTGATTTCAGCTGATATTTCTGACTCTAAATGTATTTCACACTCAGGATTTGTGATCGTTTGGTTATTTCTGCACACTGATTATATTCCAGCATATTTTAGCACACAAATAAACACACACACACATACGCATGGCTTGGATTTCTGCATGCACACCTACATGCAAATGCAGCCATTCTGCAGCGCGGAGGCCTTTTGAAGCGGCGCTAAGACACGAGGATGGGGGAGTTCTCAGAACACGATGCTACACGCCGAATCCCAAATCTGCTCGCCCGGTTTTATGTTTACCGTTCGCTCTAACGGCAGCAGCCAACTCCTTATCTGTAGTTCAACGCGTTGCCAGGAGGATTCAGGCAGAAATCCTCCAGGAGAACGGAACCAGCGTCCAACCACACGCCTCGTTAAGGAGGCTAAACGAGGTTAGGTTGTGGATAAATAAATGTTTGACAGGTTTCCATGCGTTTCGGTCTCACTGATCACATTTTGATCGTTTTCACCAATTTTCCTCTAATCTCTGTTTTAAGATATTTGCTCAAAATGCTGCTAACCTCCTACAGTTTCTCGAGTTCACAAGAATCATTTTCTCATTCTTAATGACATTAAAGTCGCTGTGTGGAGCTAACGTCACACCTTCATACCTGCTCCCTCTGCTAACTCATCTGCATAATTCATGCTGGTGAATTATGCCAGTCTTCTGAAGAAACTAAGCGCTGAAAGCAACTCTGAATGCATGAGCAGATTACCCCGCATGCGGTCGTCTTACTGCAGATTTAACTGCACAGATATCAAACATCGATTTCAGAGATGGAGGTAAAAGGAGAAGCAGTTTTGTTTCAAAGTTCCTGCAAGAAGACTTAAGACAGTTCGATGAATTTGTTCTTCTCGTCCGGACCAAGATTATTTTAATTAATTAAAACGAACAAAATAAAAAGGCTAAAATTAAGAAAACCTGAAATAAAACCTCTGACATTTCATTTAGTGAACAGAACCGTTCTGCTACGGCAGCGGAAGAATCGCCTACTGGCCCATCAGCAATATGCATATCACAAAGTTTCTGGATGTAAACAACATGCAAAATGTCATTACTCTATTGTAGTCAGACTCGAGAAGTAACTAGTTACATTTATTCAATTTCATTTACTAGAGTAACTTTAATGAAGAAATGTCGATTTAGAAGCATTTTTAGTTTGCTGTACTTTTTACCTTACTTGACTGATTTGTAAATTATGAAATATCGCTACGCTTACTCGAGTACAATTTCCGGATTTTCTACCCACTGAATGAAAAACAAATGTTTTAACCAAAAATTCACCAGACACAAACCTGCAGATTTTGTTTATGTTTCATAAATTTTTAACTGAACGAAACTGATTTGGAAAAATGTTTGTTTTTTCCTCATTTTGTGTTTTTGTTACTTATATAAATTATTGCCTCTTTGGTCAGTAAAATACCAACATTTACACTTAACTTTATTTTGGTCCATTTGATGATGTAATTTTTAAATATTGAATGATTGACCATTTGATCAGTTACTCAGTACTTGAGTAAACTTTAAACAAAATATTTTACTCTTGAGTAATTTCTTGGACATCTTTATTTTTAAAAACATATTGAAGTACAGCATAACAGTTTGCACTCCACTGCAGTATAATAAGCTGCTGTACTCGGTGCCAGCTTTGCTCTTTACTCCAACCTCTGCGACCACAACAGAAGGAAAAGTTCTGACCATTTACTCCTGTATTTCCTGGGAGAGCAAAGAGCCTCCTCCCACAAAATCTAATAACCTGTGTTCACCCTAAGAAGAAGCACACAGCAGCAGATACAGGACTCAGATATTAGACCAAATTGCCATTCAAGGCCAAACCTGCTGATGCTTCCAGGAGAGCAGGGGCAAGAGGCCACTGAAGCTCCTCTGGAAATGTTCAAACGTTTCTCACAGATTTCTTATTTTCTCCCACTGCTGGGTTTGTACATGTGTAACAGGGTTTTATCATAATATTACAAATGTGAAGCTTTTCAAAATTTGCTTATTTATTCTTTAAATTTGTTTTGTTTAGTCAAAAGGTTGTTATTTCAGTCATTTATTGGAGTATTAAGTTCTGTTAGCTGCTCTTGGCAGTTGATGGTTACTATAGCAACCACTAACTATTGGCTCCGCCCCCTTTTTTCTTTTTTTGTCTTTCGTTTAAAACTAAGATTTGTATGGGTTTAAGCTCCATGTTTTCAGTATTTTAGTGTACATTTTAGACAAATTTCCACATATGGGGGTTTTCTGTGTTTTGTACATGTTTGCATTTTAGCAGTTTTATTTTACACCTCTTAATTGCTCATTGCTCTGTAGTTTGTTTAGAGTTTTTTGTAAAATTTTATTTTACAGGACCAGAAGCGTCTGGACTGACGTTAACCACGACCTTTGACTTCTTCTTTTGTTAGAATAAATACAGTGAACCTGTAGTGAACCAGCTGGACCTCAGACGAACATTGAATGGTTACTTAGACACACTAGCCAATAAAATATACGGTATTCTTGTTCAAGCTTGGAACACAAATGGTTTTTGTCCGTTTTTTGCTGCTGTTTTTGCCTCCACAACACGTTCTCTTCCCCATCTCTCGTTATTGCTCTCCGATGCGTCGGCCCCGACTTGTTCTCACTGTTTTAGTATCGATCCGAGACTCCCTCCTGGGTGCGGACCTGTCTGAGTCCGATCTGAAGGAAGCGAGATTTATTTTTTTTCCCACTTTCTCTTTGCATTCCTGACAAGATTTTCTTTCAAATGTCATAGCACCCCATATTGAATTTCCTTTACAAAAGCCTTCAGCAATATTCTCCTTTTCAATTAGATGCTGAACGGATGACATTTCCGTCTCTTTCAGCTCCAGTTTCCCAGCGTGGAAAATGAGTTGCGTCTCATTGAAGGGGCGGATGCAGCTGAATGTTCGCTGTTGCTCCATGCTAACGCGCTAATGCAGCTGAATCAGCCTGGAGATCATTTTCTACGTAAAAACAAGCATTTACGCAACACAAATCAAAACACTTCAAAGCTTAAATCACACTGAATACTCTTCAGTCTGAGTAAACATTCAATCTTAAACCAGTTCATGTCAATTTTTCAGTGGAAGTATTTGTATTTAATGTTTTGAGGCTTTTTATTGAAGTTAAATGAGACAAGAAGACAAACAGCATTCAGTGTCTTTATACAGTGTGATTTGGATCCAACATTTTGGGTCAGAACTGTTGGGTAAAAGTTCTACTAAATTATTTATGAACAATCTGGATGTTCCTCATTGTGCATCCAACACTTAAAAGGGATTTTGCACATTTGCTTTTATTTAAAAAAAGTAGTTTTCAGTTTCTATTGAATCAATTCATTCTCAGAAGTCAGATTTGGCAAAATGTAGCAAACGTTTAAAAGTCTGTGACCCAAATTTAATAAATTAAGAAAAGGCTGATTTGGGCACAGAAAAGTCGGCTTCTCAGTGAAAGTCACTGGATTTTTACTTATTGTAAGAACTTGTTAAAATTTTAACATTTTTCATTGCAAGTAAATTATGTTTTAATTTTACAAGTACAAATATTCTCCTTCTGCATCAACAAAATGTGCTGGACGGGGAAAATTTGTATCAATTTTGAACTGCGGTTTGTTACCGAACAAAATCAGGTCAAAGGTCACAGAGTGCACCGTTACCCAGAATGCCCTGCGCTGTAGTCCACTTCCTGCTTTTGTCTCTGGTCCTCTTAGCGTTTACATATACATTGAAACGGAACCAGAGTTCAGTTCAACCGAGCCGAGACCGAGGTTAGTCGGCGGACCAGAGTTTGCATTCACAAACTTTCTCCACAAACGGACTGGAGTTGGTCAAAGTGGACTAAATAATACAAAACTAAATTGGTAAAGAAAGTCTTTTAAATAATGGAAATAAATCACTTTAAATCACTACAAAGCATGTTTCCCTAAAAAACCAGCAGATATCAGGAACTATTCCCACAACAACTGACCAGCCATTGCTGTTTCTACGGGAATAAAAAGGTTAATTACCATGGCAACCATGTGCCTCGGTTCAAATGCATTAAAGTTTCAAACATTGGCAGGGGTCTCAGTGAAAGAGTTTTTGAATGTCCATGAAGCTGAGCGAGGTTAAAGTAGCCATTTGCAAACCACATGGAGTCGAGAACAGAGGCTTTATAAAACATTTGAAAGCTCCTGCTAATCCTCAGAGGCCAATGCTCAGCAGTTCAACACAAGACTTCACTGTTTACAATATAGACAAAGTTTCAAAAGGTTGGGTGGAAAAGAAAAAAATTCAAAAGAACATAGAAAAAACTATTTAGATTTACACGGTTACATTTAGCTAAACACAAGACTTCAAGTAAAGATGGCGGACCATAACCCAACGCATTTCCTCTGTAGTAAGACAGCTGGGCCAACGTACTGCTTTCAATCCAGCAACGCAGGTTTAGGGTTTCTGCAGGTTTCACCAATTCAAATTTAATACCTTTTAAAACCTTTTTAAGACCACAATGAATGAAATGTAAGACCCGATTCATGTCAGAAATCTACAATAGAAAACCGCAAACTTTTTAGTGTAGTAGTCGTAATTTTTTGCACAAAATGGTTGTAACATCGTACAGGTTGGTAACAGAAGTTAGTCAGCTTTGAAGACGACTGGTGATAAATTTACCATTTCCTATGACAGGCATAAACAAGCTAACTAGCTATCTAGCTAACAAGCTGGCATGCAATTCAATTCAATTGAAAAATACTTCATTAATTCCACAGGGAAATTATATAGCTCAGTAATTCATGTTAACTTTAAGCACTGTAAGATATTAGCATTAATTTCAACATGTTTCATGCTATTAGTTATTACATAAGTGTTATCTGAGATGTAGATCTACTAAATCATTTATAGATTAATGCACAACTTGCATCTTTAGTCACATTTCACATTCAAGAAATGTGAAAAATATGAATATGTATATAATGCTTTTCAGATGAATACAGAAAGCCCTCTGATTTGTGGTAATAATAAATACAAGACAAAGACAATTTGAAAGCAAATCACAGAATGGAAAATAGCACCGACTGAAGCCTTAAGCTTACAGATCAGAGTTTAAAGGAGTGTTTAGTGACGAGGAGAAGCGGGTGAGACGATAATGGCAGAAGAATATTTCTTTTCTTTGTTTTCTTTTTATGTTTTTACAGCTTTCTCCTCTTTTATGTCATTACAAACTAAAAATGCTTCATTTTTAAGAGCTGAAGGGGGTTTGGAGATGTCACATTGTGCCGCTGTGGAGACAAGATGATGGAGTTTCACACCAAAAACAAAAGTTTTGCATTTAAATGCATAAAATAACTGATGTTTATTAAACGAAGGGATTCTTGGTAACGCAGATGTCAGCTTCGCCTGATGTATGAGGGGATTTATTTCTCAAAATTATCTGTAAGAAAAAGTGGGCACTATCAAAAAATACATTACAAAGGATTAAATATCAGTTTACTGCCGTCATGAGTGAATTTAAATAACCGGATCAACAAAAGCTTTGATCCGAGTCAGTCACTGAATTTAAAACCATCATTTTTCACCACTATTTTTTTTAATCAATCTTATTGTTTAGCTTCAAATATTACAGTACTATTTGGGGAGTTAGATGATCAGCCAAATAAAGGTCAGTTAGTGCAAAAAAAAGTTTTGAAAAGTTAAGGTGAGTTTTTCAGGTTTAAACACAATGTATGCAGCAACTTGCTAACGTATATTTGACTTAAACTAATGTGGGAAAAATGTTAATCTGCACCCAGATATGTACATATAAATACCCACTTTTCTCTTCCCGTCACATATCAAAGCAGAACCAGCCTTTAAAAGGGATCTATCATCCAAAATTTACATTTTCCACATTATTTTTCACTTTGAATTGGGTTTCTACTGCTTGTGAAAACAGTCCAAGTGCTTAAATGAGCACTGAAAAATGAGCCGTTTAAAAAACCTCCGGAATATAAAGTTACAAATATAGGCGCTGTGTTGTTACCTAGCAACCCCTGCCAAGTTCAACCTGTCACCTAGCAACCTGAACGGAGCTACAGGTTCCTCCGTTCAGGAGCAACCAACAACAATGTTTTTCTGGAGGCTCCACTTCTGCTATTCAAAGATGTACAGTTGTACATTGCACATCTGTTTGCAGTTATTTTCACGTGAGAGTGTAAATGTTGAGTTGGGGGCGTAGCCAGCTGCTTATTTGAATTCAAAATGAAAAGATGCCCTAAAACAGACTAAAATCTGTTGACTTTGTTCAAAAAATGTAACGGACCAAGTCACTTTTAACGTGTGAAGTCTCTGTGACGGACGGGTCGATCACCAGGTTTTCTGCAGAATTTTCATTTGATTTAAATGGGGACTGCTCCATTTGGACTGCTGTGAAAAAGTCAGATGTGGTTTGCATATGGGCAAAAAAAAAATCCCTAAAAATGGATGATTTCTTAAAGTGTTTCCTGCTTTTTTCAGATGTTTTTCAGGGAAGAGTAAAGAAACACTCTTCCAGCTGGATGGCTGCTACTATGGCTTCTGGTAATAATTGCTAATGGGTTTGCAATTAGTTCAGTTGATGCAATTAAAAATTATATGTTAAACCTCTTACATCAATTATAGCATTTAGCATTGGGTGACTTTGGCTAAATTAACGAGGAACGAACAGTGAAGAGCTTAGAGGTAAAAACAATAAATAATCTGTAATGGAGATGGAAAAGCTGACTGCGTCGTCTCGCTTAGAGGACAAGAAGGTCTCTGTTTGCAGTTTGAGCGTGAAATAATATTTATCATGCAATGTAGTGTGTTTCATACCCCCGGTGCAAGCATTACAGAGGCCACTCCGAAGCCAAAACCCAGCATGATTTGTTTGGATTTTTGTGCATCCAGTTCATCCAGAAAACCTCGGCTCAGCAACTTCCTTCAGTTTCCGTTCCCCATTTCCATAATTCATGGGACCTGAAAATGAAATCCTGTCTGTTTATGTCCAGTCAAGCTTTATGTGACTCAGAAAACTGCAAAACGCACAATCCTTACAAATGGAGCTTTAAAAAACAACTTTAAAGGATACAGAGCTACTACTTCACTTTCTGAAAATAAACCGACGAAACTAAAGTTAGCTGTTCTTATTTATTTATTGTCTGGTGAATTTAAATGATCAAGTCAATTAAAATGTTAAAGTAAAACAAAACTGCAATTGTTGAGAATTGTAAAAACAAACTTAAAGATTTAGACATTTAAATAAATCATATGATCATATATCACTAACGTTATGCTTGAATGAACTAAGATCAATAAAACAGCACATATTTTACTAATAGCTATAAAAAACATCAGCATCAAACCAGTTATAAATAAATAAGAGCTAGCTTTGCGCTAATTAGCTGCTACGCATTAATAACCCGTGAAAACCACCAGCATTTCCGTTAGTTATTTAAATCAAATAGAGTAATAAAAGCTACTGTGGTGTGCAGAGAATGAGAAAAACAGAACAACTCTCACTGAGACGAGTCAAAATAAAGAACCGTTCAAAAGAATCGGTTCATTCGTCAGTTGCAACCAGAACAAGTTGCAAACCAAATGCTCTACAATACACCACATTATCATTCTCAAATATCAATTAATCAAGTTTATTTGTACAGAATATTTCAGCAACAAGGCTTTACATCATACAAACAGAAGAATATAAAGTCACTGATTGTAAAACCAGTAATATCATTAAAATCATTAATACACATCAGATCTGTTGCTCAATGTTCCATTTATTAAGGTCCAGAGTAACTCTGAACAAGACTTGATTCAAAGGAACTCAGTGTTTCGGCAGGTTTGGAGTTTTCTGGAGGTTGTTTGAGCTGCGGAGAAGCTGAATGCTGGTTCTGGTTCAGTAGACATCAGATTTTATTGCTCTGTTTACCATAAATGACATGTATTTGGATCAGATTGTGGGCAGCAGTTACTGACGTTTATCTGCACAGCAGCCAGTGAGAGCCAGGAAGTAGGACAGCATCGTCCACCAAAGTGAGACGGAGGTTGAAGTCTTGGAGGAGAGGACATAAAGTGGGCCACAAGGCGAGGTGTCAGTCACTGGCCTCATTTATGGTCTGAAACTCACACACACACACACACACACACACACACACACAGTGAGGAGGAGAAGCAGAAATCTGAAGCTGTAAACATGGCTGCAGATGTGCTGCATCTGGAGGGCCGCGATGCTCTTTGTAGAAATCCCCCGGCGCCGGCAGCGAGCCGCTGGCGGCTATCTCCTCTGCTGCTTCGCCCTGCAGCTCATCCTCATCCTCTCCTCACCTCTCCTCTCCTCTCCAGAACAGAAACGACATTTTTGAAGATACAGAAGAAAATTCACAGAGGATCCGGAGACAATGAGGCATGGTGCATTCACACGTCACCTGTTGTTTTCCCCGCTGGCTGTTTGACACTTACAGCAACTTTTAACGGCTTCATCCGGCTTCAGCAGCGAGGAGGATTTATATATTGTTTTTAACAATATATCTTTCTAATTTTATTTTGTGATCACTGAGAAAGGGTCAGGTTTTTATAAGGATTTCCTTCTTCCTGCTCCGTTTCGCTCGTGTAGATGAAGTTTTGTACATTGGTGATGTAATGCGCTGAGCGACTGATTGTATGGAAAAAGATCGCACATTTCTGAGTTTCAAAATTTGAACATTTTCAATTTCTAAACTGAAATGGCTGAAATATTTGCAGATCAACCATGAAGTGATCCGGTGATTACCCAGAATCCCACAAAACTAGAAATCAGCCCTGGTTATTGGCATCGTGTTGTTTTGTCAATGTATAGTGTTTATATTTCAGTATAAAACTGAATGAAATGCATTTTACATCCCAAACAGGACTGTTTTTGGACCATTACTCTTTGCCGTCGTTGGATCTCTCCGCCATCTTTGTTTTTGGCTCCGCTTCAGGATGACCAACGGCGCCCCCTGCTGGATGGCAGAGAAACTACAACACAAGAAGGGGAAGAGGAGGACAGTCACCATAACCTGACCTCAAGAAAGAGCAGAACTACTTCAGTATTTGTTTGACTCAAGAGAAAGTGAAAAGTGGCCGTCCAAGAAATTGGCTAAGAGTGAAACAGTATTTGGTAAAAAGTCCAAGGAAATTATTATTATTTAATATTTAAACATTACATAATCTGACGAATCAAATTATAAAGTGGAAATGTTTCCATTTTAAGGATGAAAATGATGCATATATAAAATATTTGTTAGAAAATAACAAAATCAGGCCAGAGAAACATTTTTCCAAATCAGTTTCTTTCAATGTAAAACTTATAAACTTATAAAAACACGTGAAACTTTAACAAAAACTGCATGTGTGTCTGGTGGATTCCTGGTTAAACTGGTTTGTTATTAATTTGCTGAAGTTACTCAAGTAAATGTAGCTACTCAACTCTGCTGATTCCAATGTAATAAACCATTAATTGGTCATTAACTGCAGTTTGATGACTTGTTTGCATCACTCAGAGTTATAAACAAAAACCAGTGAAATAAACAAAGTTTTTCTGCGGTCAGAAAACATTCTTCATCTTTTCCAAACCGACTTGTTGCAGCAGCAGGATGTGGCATTCAGGATTTTTCAGCCTGTTTTGCATTGATTCACTGCATCCATTGACATTCATGCATAATGGACATGAATGTGAAATCAGCTCTCCAGAGGCAGCAGAGGAAGCCTTCCATTGTTGTTTTTTTAATGGCAGGCCTTTAACACAGAGAGCCAGGGCTGGGCCGCTGGGACTCCTGCTCTGTCTGGGGCTTCAAGGCAATTTCCATAAAGAACAACACCTAGATCCATCACTTCTCTCTGGATTGATTGTTTCTATACCTCCAGGCTCTGAAATATGGATGCTCATTCGACTGTTTTATTCTGCACAACTTAGAAAATGTTAACTTTTGCATTTAAATATGTTCTGGTAACCATAATACTCAACTTTCATCGAGGAATCGGAAAAATAATCATTGCAATTTAAAGAACTGCCATTCATAGATGACATGACGCTGCAGCTCAGCTGTGAAAAGGACTGAAGGAGCCAGGATCAATAAAAAGGCCATTTGGTGTAAAAATTGTAACGAAGCCAAAAATATACAAAAATCTCATTAAAAATGTTTAATATTGAGATAATTAAAACCTTTAGTCTGTAAATGTGCTCTACCCAGGACTCCCCAGGTAACAGATTGACCTGTTCACATGTTGTAAAGATGATCTCAGACTGTTCACCTTTTGCTATCAAGTTATTAGCTGGTTAATAAAAAATAATAACCAACACATCAGCCCTAAACAAATAAGCAAAACTACTTTGTTGCATTTTAGGAAATGAAATGCCAACTTCTGCATTTAAAAGAGCCAATATTATGTTTTTTCCAAGCACATTTTCAATAAGCTGGTATTTACGTTACCTTCAGTTGTTATAAAAACTTAGTATATATGTCATTTACTGACTTAATTGAAATTGTATCTCTGTCTCTTTAAGAAGCTCCTGCTCTTTCTGAAGCTCCGCCTCCAGGAAGTCATCCCGCATGCCTCCTCTGTTATGCCTTTAAAAGTGTTTTTAACGACATCGAAGTAGCTCATTTAATGAGCTCAGCAGGTGTTTGCTAATTGCTGCTGGCTAGTCTGAAGGAGCTGAGTGGGGGAGGAGCAACACCTTGAAGGCGGGGCTACGTCCACCCAAAGGTTTTACAGCTGAATTGTTGCCGTGGAGATTAGATTAGATTACAGATCAGATTAGATTACAGAATCAAAGCAACACTCCACATTTGTTTTGATGAGGGAAAAACATTATAAGATGATGGAAAGCTAAAAAAGTTTTTTCACATAATTCTGCCCCAAAACAGGAATTTAATTATTTTTTATTTTTATCTTTTCATGTATTTCTAATATTGTACAAAAAAAGATTTAATTTCCCTCATACTAACTTGGGCATTCGTCCATTAAAGCTGTCAGCAATATTCTCTAAACATGGATTTTACAACATTTTCTTTCAGAAAAACAGGGAGAAAAATCCTAAAACACATTTTTAGAGTAGATAGAGGTTTGCCCTAAGCTATTCTGTCTACATCTAAAGGAGATGAGATAAAGATCGTAAAAATCACAGGAACAGAATAACTTCTCTGCTGACTTTTATATTTTTCACCATGAAAGAAGAAAAGTAAACGGTAAGAATCCCGACAGCTGCAGATTGTCAAGGCAGCTGGCAGCACCGAGGTGTTGATTGGCACAGCATTTGGCATCAAATATTGTTTGTAGTTGATAATTAATGAGTCTCAGTGATGAAGGTGAAGTGAAGTCAGCATTTAACACGTCTGAGTTATTGTTAGCTTTAGTAGCTAAAGCCAATGTTGTGGCACAAGGTTGAGATCAGCCTAGAAGAAAATGCTTCTTTCTACTTAAGTTAGTCATGAATTATTGTGACATTTCCTTATGCACTGTAAATAATCACAAATTATCTCATCTATGTAAAGTCACCCAGTCAAAAATAAAAAGCAATAATTTGGGTTATTTATCTTGTTATAATGGTAATTTATTGAACCACTGGATTTCCTTTTCTCTTTACTGGTGATTAGCACAGATATGCTAGCTTTAGCTTTGGATTGGATAAAATTAGTATGATTAGGCTGGTCTCTTTTGCTGGCCATTAGCAAGTATCAGCTAACATTAGCCTTTGGTAGGCTAATAACTAGCATGGCTAGGGTGGTCACTCCTTTGGAGGAAATGTTGTCAAGAATGGTTGGCATAGAAGCATTGTATTAGTGACAGACATGCTAATTGCCGGGCTATGCGATGCTAATGCTAGGCTATCCAAGCCAGTGGACATCAGAGGAAGCAGCTAATCCAGTAGGTAAACAGAATGCTAGTTGTTAGCCTTTCCAAAGCTAACACAACTAAGTAGTCTTCTTCTTGTGAAACGCTCACTTAGCGTTGCTAGCTGATCATCAATCATATCAGTAGTTAGCTTCAGAACGGAGATAGCCTCCTGCTACTATGAAGTAGCCACCACTAATGTGTAATGGTCTTTTTTTGTCAGCTTAAATCCCCTAGGGTAAGATTGAAACGAGAGGTGACAGAGCCGAATCTGGTCAGCTTTAAGCTAGCTTAGCTGGACTTTTATTGGGCTAGTTTGTCATTTTAGTGACTTTTAATGGCATTATTATTACCTTTTAGTTTTCTCTTTATACACCACTTTAGTTAGTTAGTGGAAAATTATTTATTAACATTGTATTTAACTGATTATTTGAACACACTGATGTTATATAATTGCTTATTGCTGCCAGTCGACTTTTTTGGCCAACATTCTCAGAGGGAAAGCTCAAAGCCGACTGCTGTTATGCTGAATATCATGGAGTGAAAAAGCTGCAAAGTTGATGACTAGACTGTTTAACTTTTACTGCCCAGAGAAGTTACCACACACACACCCACACACGCGCACACACACACACGCACGCAGACACGCACACACGCACACACACACTCTCTGTCTCTCTCTCTCTCTCTGGTAGCTGTTGGTCTGAGCTGAAGCTGAACTTCTAATCGATCCTCCCAGTGTTGGAGTGGGAGTGGGATATTACTGCTGTAAAGCCACAGAAGCAGGTTTCAAACATTATTTATGATCATAAAGACACACACCCAACCTGCTTAGTTGGTTTATGAAGTTCATTTAAATTACGACTCAAGTTTATCTGCAAAGCAACAAGACTTACCATAAAAACATAAAGAGGAAACAGGAATTAATGATGAAGGTTCAAACCTCTCAACAAGGTTGTAAATATCTAAGAAATATAACAAAGTTAGTAAAATGTCATTAATGTGCCATAATTAGGGAGCAGATAAAAAATTTTGACTTGAATTTTACACTCTGATACACTTCGCCATCTTGCTAGCAACAAATGGTACGCTCTTTAGCATAGCCATAATAAATCATTTAAATAAAATTAAATAAAATGCAAACTTCTTATTGTAACTAAAATAAATTCTTCTGCAGCCAGTTTGTAACATTTTTTTTTGTTGTGAAGCTAATTTTCAAATGGGAGTTTATTAAGCCACTGGTTTGTCTCTCTTTGCTGGCCGTTAGCAGGATATGCTAATGTTAGCGTTGGACAGGCTAAATACCTGCAGGCTCAGGTGGTCACCTGCGACCCGCACTTTCTCCCTTGAGGGAAACTTCTATTTATACCATTTTTATTGAGCAGACGTAAACTGTTGACCTGAATTTTACACTTACACTCTGAGCTGGTCACCATAATAAATAATTTTAATATATAAACTTCTTATCCAAAGTAAAATAAATACTTCAGCAACCAGTTTCGTAACCATTTTTTTTTTTGTTCTGAAACTAATTTTCAAATAAAATGCGAGTCTTTCATCTAAAGTAATGCACAGTTTGTTATCTTGGATAAAAAAACCTCTTCAAACTAAAATGTTAACTGATCGTAGTTTGAGCCTGAAGTCTTTTGTTACATCAGCTTCCTCTTCCATCATCTTAATGTGAGGCTTTGATGCGTAATCATGACTGAGATTATTTGATAGTGAGCCACTTTGAAGCAGCATCTTATGATTCCCACTGCCTCTAAAGTACATAAAAGAAGACCAAATGAATTAAAACATTGAAAAACCTCAGGCAGGCTGCACTCTGTAATTACAGGTTCAGGAAAGACACAAACCGCCAGCTGAAGATTCAACCAAAAGGACATGCAGGAAGCTTTAAAGTGAACATATCATGTTTTTAAATCCTTTTGTTCACATGTAAATCGTTCAGGTTTGTTCTATACGGAGGTGAACTGCAATGTTTTGCTCTGAATTCCTCATATTGCAGCTACATGTGCCCATACTTTACATGAGCTTTACATACAGGAGCGTTTAATTTGGTTCCCATCTTTGTAGGTTGATTGCAGAGAAACGATTAGCTAGCGGCGCAGAAACCTTTTATTCACATTAGTATAAAAGACGTAAACAAAGAACGACTTGTCCATCCAGTTTGATCCAGAAAACGTGAACGCAACATGGATGAACATAAACAATGCAGCTAGCAAGTCAGCTAACGCTAGCTACCAGAAACAACACTGAATGCATTCAGATTATGTTTTCTCTGAGACAAAAGCAGCAAAACCAACGACAATCTGTTAGTGGAATAATACTGTTTAAAACAAGCAATATGCTTATGTCCTCAAGGAGCTAACAACTAGCACACAGCGCTAACATTAGCAGAAAGCAACACTGCTACTGATAGCAACATAATAATTCATGACTAAATTAAAGTTTGTTGACATTTTAGTGTTATTTTCATCTCACTGAGTTTGTCGTTTCCATAGAGAGAAGAAACTGGCTCTCAATCAGAGAGAAAATCTATATTTATGCTACTGAAGGACTTTCTTCTTTGTGCAAAAAATAAAATAAAACATGACCATCCACACTGAAGAGGTCCTGATGCTACAGGAGAGCGAGACAAGTTTTTAACATCATCCATTTGAAATGTAGGCGTCCTCAAACTGCTGCAAAAAATAAAAAAGGTTGGATTTACAGAGAAAATTAAACAGGCTGAAAAATACAACCCAGACAGAATATAGAGATTTTTCCAGCAATGGGAAATACTAAATTCAACTTTCCTGCTCTCTTAGAGACTGAAAGTACTCACACACACACACACACACACACACACACACACACACACACACACACATATGGATAAAAAAGTGGATTTTGCATTAAAGTACAAATCACGTAATCTGATCAGTCGATGGTTCCAGATTTTTCAGCTTGTTTTAAACCAGATTTAATGTTTATTTATAGTTTGAAAAGCAGCAATACGTCACTTCAAACATGACAATTTCAGCCTTTGAAATGCAAATAAAACATCAATAAGGATGTACTGCAGTGGCACAGAAAAGAAAGCCTCCAATTACTTTGCTTAAAATTGTTGCAATTAGCTTATAATCAATATGAATCAATGTAAATTATACAAAACCACTGAAAAGCCTTTCTGGAGAGCCAGTTGACTTGAATCTCATTGGACCGTGTGTTTTGCTCTGGCACATTTAATTCCACCGACTGGCTCAAAACAAAAACCTTCAGTCATTTTGAGCTGTCAGATGGAAAGTCATCCGACTGCAGTTTCTGTCACCGCTGACAGCAGAGGGAAGGTTTTATATTTATATGGAGCCTCCGGACAGGTGAGATCACTCCGCTAAAAGTCTCTTCAGCTCCAGCTCCGTCACTCTCTCTGACTCCCAACGCTGTCAGGAGGGAGAAAGAGAAACTTTCCATTATTTTCCCCAAAAACGACGTGAACAGAAAGTTGAGATAATTACAGGATTTCACAGGAATATTATGATTCCTGCCTCGTTTGCTGCTTCACTTTAAATCTCTGGTTGTACGGTTAGAAATCAAAACATGGATGTTGGAGTAGGGGATAAGATCCTCACCTGTTACAATGGACAGAATATGGTTTGAACTTCCATTATTGGTGAAATCCTGGTTTTATTGAATTGCATTTGTAAAGTTACACAGTAAAACATTAACAGCAATAATCTGGGTAATTTAGTTTGGAAATACAAATTACTTTGCCAGTAAAATATTTAAGTTGCTAGCTCAATATTGAGCTTTAAACTGCTAGCTCAGAGCTAAACATTTATTTGGTAAACTAAACATTTATCTTGCTAACTAATTGCTAACTTTTGAGCTAAATATTTAGCTTACTACTTAAATATTTAGTTGGTGAATAAAATGGTGAAAATATGATTCTATTGTTTCTTACTGTAGGCTGAATAACCAAATAATATCTGTGTATCTTTACAAACAACTCCTCATAGTTCTAAATGTGAAGATCCAGTTTATTGTATTAATTAATTTAAAGTCTAAGTCTTTTTATAACCAAGTCACACTGTGTGTTTTCCAGCTCCGATGTAACAAACAGGACGACAATGCTTTTGTCCACAGTGCTACTGCAAATGTGCATTTTGATATTAATAAAACATGACAAAGTCACAGGAAACACTTCCTCCATCTGAATGTGATGCATCTGTGCTAATTAAACCCTGGCAGCCCTGCAACAAAAAGCCTTTTTAACTTGCATTTAGAGTGTTGTTTGCTGTTCTGCCAGCTTACGTAATGTTTCCCATTACTGTGAGATGGGTCAGATATTCTTCCTTTGTCTTGCAACAAAAAGCAGCCGATGCATAATAAATTTGATTCTCATTTTGTACAAACACACAACACCCGACACAACCTCAGTTTGTTACATAAACAGGAAAATACACCAACAGGAGATAATGTGATACAAAAATCATACTAAATGTTTAGGACCCAAAAGAAAAGCTGAAAATGATGAAAGCGTGTTCATGTAGATGTAGGATGTCTTCACACCTGGTAGTCTAAGATTCGGATCGACTGGGGGCCAAAATTACAACAAAACCTGTTCCCCTCCTCGCCTGTGGAGGCGCTGTGCCAAGAGACACCGGAGCAAACGACACAAAACCCTCTGAAGAAGACAAAACTTCCTAATTCACAAAATTAAAAACAATATTGGAGTAGAGGTAGAAATCCTTCAGTCGTTAGTGGTTGGAGGATTTCTCTTCTGGTCCGCTTAATGTTCACACTGCATGTGAACCGAGGCAGAGTTCACGCCGACCGAACAGAGGCCGAGGCGTTTCGGGTCAAAGTTTGTTTTTCAGGTCACATTAGACCTCCTCAGACAAACTGGACTTTCTGGAAGCGGATTAAACAGCTGCTGTGAATTCAACTTAGAAAATGAAGCCTCACCAAAAAGTTACAGATAAAACAGCTTTTCTGATTTGCTCCTTTAGTAAAGGCTGCTGGTTGATACAGAAATCGGTGCAGCGGGGAAAATAAATCACAGCTGATGTGCTAATTCAGTAAAATCTGGTTAGTCAGTTCAGTCTAAATGTTTCTGGCTGTGGACTGAAGTCAACAAATCATTCATTTGGCTGATGATCCTGATTTGACATCAAAATGTCTGAAAAACGAACCAAAGTGTGGGCGATTTTACTTTACAGACTTCATAAACATTGCAACATATTTTCATGCATATAAAACATTTATTTCAACGTGTTTTATTCTTCGATGTGCAGAAATCTGCGCCTCCATTGGAAGAACCCGCTGTCTTAGTTTGACACCAATTAGCCAGAGTTGGCAAGTTAGCATGCGAAGCTGAGACACTAATTACGGTTACACATAAAATATAATATGCCACCAAATGGCAACAAATCAGTGCAGTCAAGCCACTGCTGGTCATATAGCTCCATTATTTTTGAAAACTTTAAGATTTTTTATGTTCATTATGCAAAAAAAACAACAACAAAGAATTAGTGAGAAAAGCAGGTGAAACCGACAGCTGCACAACGTGAACTCTGCAGACATTCATGGAAAACATCATTTAGAATCAGAATCAGCTTTAAAAGCAAAGTTTGTGTCCACAAACAAGGAAACTGACTTTGGTTTTCAAACACTCATAATGTGTTTAATCTAAATCATCATCACCAGCCGCCATGATTCCTGCTCCTCTATTGGCGCCACCAGACTCTGAGACCCAAATCAACTGATCAGAACTTCAGTATTTGTTCTGTTTCTGGCCCTCCTTCATAAGCCACCAACTGCCTGTTACAGGCCACAGGCGAAGGCCAGTAACTCCATCATCGCAAGTTTCTGCTCCTTCATCGACGGCCACCAACATTCCTACTCCTTTGCCGTCACCAGACTCCGGGCTCCTTCGTTGTCTGGTGACCTCCCTGTGACCTCCCTGTGACCCAAATGAACTTATTCAGACCTTTAGTTTGTTTTATGTTCCTAGGCTCCATCCACCTGCCCAGCTTGATTTGCTTTTGGGTCTTTTTGGACTTCAGCACCGTCTGGTGTCAACCTGGAGCGGGTTAGTGTTAGTGGGGGACTAGGGGACGTTTTGGTTAGGGTTAGGGGTCGTGTTGGTTAGGGGTCGTTTTGGTTAGTGTTAGGGGTTGTGTTGGTTAGAGTTAGGGGTCGTTTTGGTTAGGGGTCGTTTTGGTTAGTGTTAGGGGTCGTGTTGGTTAGAGTTAGGGGTCGTTTTGGTTAGAGTTAGGGGTCGTTTTGGTTAGGGGTCGTTTTGGTTAGGGTTAGGGGTCGTGTTGGTTAGAGTTAGGGGTCGTTTTGGTTAGAGTTAGGGGTCGTTTTGGTTAGGGGTCGTTTTGGTTAGGGTTAGGGGTCGTGTTGGTTAGAGTTAGGGGTCGTTTTGGTTAGAGTTAGGGGTCGTTTTGGTTAGGGGTCGTTTTGGTTAGGGTTAGGGGTCGTGTTGGTTAGAGTTAGGGGTCGTTTTGGTTAGAGTTAGGGGTCGTTTTGGTTAGGGGTCGTTTTGGTTAGTGTTAGGGGTCGTTTTGGTTAGGGGTCGTTTTGGTTAGGGTTAGGGGTCGTGTTGGTTAGTGTTAGGGGAGCGCTATGGGTTGTTTTGTTTTCAGTTTTGTACATTTGTTCTGTTTGGCTTATTCTCATTTTGTTTACACTGACCTAGTTTCTGTTGTTACCTTAATTCAGTTTCCTCTTAGTTTTAGTTGATTAAATTCCTGATTTTAGTTTTTTGTACAGATTTGGTTTCTCACTCCCCTGCTGGTTTTCTCTCTCTTTGGCTTATACAAAGACAATATTGGTCTTTGTATAGGCCAAAGACCGATTCTAACCTGGTCAAAGCAGCATAATGGGTCACCTTTAACAGAAGAGAGGCTCGTTTGCAGAACAAAACAGATCTAAAATCTGAATTTAAATGCTCCTGCTGTGTCTCTTTGAACCGAACATTAAGGACAGGGAAAGCGTCCTACACAGGATCACACTCTAAAATAACAGACAGGCCCGACGGACAGTTTGAGAAATAGGTTCTGTTCTGTGACGCACCTGAGGCTCTCGACTCAAACACACCAACCCAACAGATGTGTGCTGAGGGAGCCGCCATCGTCTCCTCCCTCACATCGCTGTGATGTAAGATCCCCCTGGCATTTTGTTCCCCTCAGCCCACAAATTCATAAACAACGTCCTTGTAACTTATTTCTCCCCAAACTCCTTTCAGCCATCTGTTTCCGCGCGGGTCATGTTCTGATTAGAGGAAGGAGATACTGAGGAAGGAAAACGAAGGGCGTGTCTGACAGGCGCCGTGTTTCTGGCTTTGGGGACGTTCGACAAGCGGCGCCGTCCCGCGTCGGTCGACAACAACAGAAGTACATGGAAACAGACTTAACTGACAGCTTGCCAGCGCCAGCTTTTATTTGCTAACAAGCACATCAAGTTCCCATTAACATCCTTGTAGGAGAGACAGCGTGAGGTCGGCAATGAGGGGATTCAAGACAGACTCATAAAAATTACATCAGATAAGGTGGTGCGGCCCATTGAACCGTAGCCATATTGGGAGCAAGGCAGGCTTTCCATTAATAGTAATAGACAGGCAAACGTTGGGGGGAGATATCCTCAGCTTTCCGTCCTAATCAGTATTCAGGAGAGGAGAGCGTCTTCATTATCCTCTAAAAACTCTTCAAACAGGTGGATGAAGTTCCACCGTGCCGCCACACACCTTCACTGTCTTTAGCTTTCCCGTCTCTTTCAGAGTTTCCCCGTCTATTTTCCCTGACATTCCTCTTTGCTCCACATCTGGCTCCATCTTCTTCCTCTCCCCGAGGCCTTATCTCTCCCCGGCAGCGCCGCGCCGCGCCGCGCCGTACACACCTGCTGCACCTCGCCCTTCATCTTGTTGCAATGTGTCAGTCTGTTCGCTTCCAGCGGGGTTCGCCTCGACGCTGGGTACTTCTGATTATCCTATCGTATTGCTCTGCTGATGGAGTTGCTTTTCATTCAGACCAAGTGGAATCTGGTTTCATATTGGCCCATCAAAGATTCATGAAACAGAAGTTTAGAGATGGACGTGGGGAGACTGTAACCCGGTGGGCTGGATCTGTTGGAGACGCTGAAGTGAACTCTGCTTTGGTTCGAACGGATATGAGAACACCAGGTGGATGAGAGACCACTCCAAAACCAGGAAACGGGCTACAGCGCAGGGCATTCTGGGTAAATACAACCAAAACAAACACATCACACTCACCAAACTTGGCTCAATTACAAAAAAGGCGACACACACACACCAGCTCTGACAGATCACCATTAGAGCAGATGTTTAAATTTGCTGATATTAGCCAATGATGTGTCAAGATTAGCTGACATTGCTAATCTAGGGTAGCTAATCTACCCTAATATCATTTATTAATAATCATAAAATAAACATCAAACCTGAAATTCCAAAATGTCCAGATTTCAAACAGTAAAATGCAATATTTCTATCCAACTGGAGTAGAAAGGAATTGCCATCAAAAACTTGATTAATAGTGAAATATGAACGTAGCTCCAGCAAATTTAACAATAACATCTCCTCTGCTGCACCTCAAGTGTCTTTCTCCCAAACTGGCTGGTGTATGAAACGTTGAGGCAGCTCTGGGAGCCGGAGAGCTGCAAGTAGACGGAGCTGTCACTGGAAGCAGTCTTTACACAGCAGCTTAATTGGTGTCTTAAACAGGGCCACAGTTTCTGTGGCCATATCCCTGAAACGCGTTGTGAACAGACTCCAGCGTGTCACAACAAAGCGTGCAGATTTCAAATCCTGGCAGGTAAAACGACTCTGCTGAATACCTCAACTCTTCCCTGAAAGATGAATACTCTGCTGCACAGTCTGATGCACATATCCATACATTCAGTTATTAATAACAATGAAATTTGCAACCTCTACAAGCTGGTATGATCCATATTTTCTGTCTTGCATCAGGCTGTTGAAAGAGTTTTGCTTGTAGGAATGAAAACGGCAGAAAGAAAGCCTTGAATTTTGCCTCAGTCGATGCAGCCAGAAACAAAATCTCTCCACTCTGAGAGTTTTTAGAGTCTGAAACACATCAGTGAGCGAGAGCCGCTGTGGATCGGAGAGAAAGAAAAGGAATACACTTTCTAGAAAAAAAATGAAAATTTCTGAGTGTGAAAAGTAAAACATTTTTGACTTTGAAACTTTATTCTCAAACTATATTAACTTAATTCTCATTATTTTATTTTATTTATATTTTCTCGGCCTGGCCCTAATATATCCATCCACATTTCCACTAGAAGGTAATTTAATCCTGTCTATAAACGTCCATATCTCTGTGCTGCCTCGTTGCGTGCATGGGAGCGCTAGCTGGCTAGCCCCTGTGCGCTTTGGAGGCGGCTGTGTCTTCAGGCTCTCACAGCAGGTTGAGAAGATCTGGGTAATAATAATCCTTGACTGGAGTGTGAGAAGTGCGCAGAGTGGAAGTGTGATCTTAACCCTGTGGCTGCAAACTAACCTTCAAACCAGCAGCACAAAGGCCGTCACAAAGGCCTGGGTTTGCTGCACTGTTCCGAGGAAAATTCATGAGCTTCAAAGAGCGTTTTGTTTTTGATCCCTGGCCTCAGCGCAGACTTTTTAAGCAGAGCAGTCAGTCTGATGTGGGGAAATTTCTCCTTTCATCCAACATGGTTGATGCTAACAGCGTGAGGCCGCTTCATTGTTTAAAATGCATCATTTTGTGTCAACAGGATCTGTGGGCTGATTTGCTTTTGGATTTTTTTATTTTTGAAAATGGAAGGAAACCAAAAATAAGCTTTATTTTTAGATCTTTGAAACTAATGTGTTATTCCATTTTATTTTTACAAGTTGGAAATACTGTCAGACGTTTGAGAACCAGCTCTGTTAGCAGGATTTATCCTCCTTGATTTGTGAGTCTTAAGGAGTCGGTTTTATCCAGGAGAGGAAGAGGAAAACCAGTTCATGCATTTACTCCATCAGGGCTGGACTCCTGTAATTATTTACTATCAGAAAATCCATAAAATGCAATTAAAATCTTCAGCTGATCCAAAACGCCGCAACAAGAGATCTGATGAAAAGCCAAGAGAGAGAGAACATTTTATCCTGATTTCGCTTCATGTACAACAGAAAATGAAACTACTTCTGAAATACTTACTGTGGAAATATAGAAATTAAGAGTGAGCTCACTGTAATCAAACTCCAGTCCATTAGTCTTGAAAGTTCGGTTCGTTTTCAGAGGTGTGAATACAAACTCTGAGAAATGAGTCAGATTTTACGTCCTTTACTTCCTGTTTACTACAGTAACGTCGACATCTGATGAAATTATGCTTTACAAAGCCTGGATGATTTGCTCTAGAGCAGCAAATGGAAACAACTTGCATTTTACAATTTGCTCAAAATTCACCAGATATTTGGATGGAAACATAACGACAGTTAAAACCAGAAGACCACTGGACAA
>VMRN01000068.1:1337255-1350822 GCA_010277015.1 Poeciliopsis turrubarensis
TGTGTGTGTGTGTGTGTGCGTGTGTGAGGGTTCAGTGTGTGTGTGTGAGGGTTCAGTGTGTGTGTGTGTGTGTGTGTGGGTGTGCGTGCGTGTGTGTGTGTGTGTGTGGCCCCTCTGGTGCCTCAAACTGTAAATCAACGAGTCGTTATGAGAGAATGATTACCGGTTCACCCAGTCGGTCATCAGGATCCTGATTTCCTGACGTGTCGTAATAAATCCAAACGCAGCAGCTGCATGTCGGCCGCCTGAGTCTGAGGAAAAGTAGCAGCGATTCTCCGGTTATTAATGAAACCTGTTCTGGTGCAGGCGTACATATCCCCACATGAAGCTCCTCACTTGTTTGTTTCTTGCTTTGTTTTGTTTTATTTGTGTAATTTATGGATAACTTCCGTTTTTTGGTTAGATGCTTTTATTTTGACAGGACAACTTCCACTTTCTGTATTATTCAACAATAGCTTAATGGAGGAAATAAAGATTTATTTCCATTAGCGCCTCGGCCTTCATTCGGGTCGTAGCTGCAGCGGGGTGTCCAAAGTGAGGCCCAGGGGCCACTTGTGGCCCTCGCAGCGATTCTGGACGGCCCTTCATTATGGCCTAAATTTGGTTTGACGTACAGATGCAAATTTAAAAACGGAGTTCCCATTGACATTTAAAAATTCATCCAGGTTTTTGCTTTTCATTTAATTTATTAGCAACAAGGACGAAAAACATTCAGTGGTTTTTAATAAGATCCCGTCTTGGGCATTTAATACGGTTGGTAAAATAAAGCAAGAGTGATCCATATCCTGTTCTCTCTGTTGAAAAGACTAAACAAATATGAAAAATATGAAAAATGCATACAAAGGACTAATAGGGCCATGCCAAGAAAATGTTAAAAATAGCTTTATGAGAATAAAATCAGAATATTCCAATTTTATTCTTACAATATTATTGACGTTATTCTCCCAATTTTTTCTCATATTATTCTGATTTTATTCTTGCTTGACTTCATTTTCGTAAAATTGCAACTTTTTCCTCACAATATTATCACCTTGTTCTTGTAATGCTACGACTGGCCCTAATACTCCATCGTAAATTTATGGTTCATTGTTTTTTTTCTGCAAACCTGAAAGACTTTTATTGTTTTTAAAGTCTACAACAATTTCCTCACCCTTTACCTATTTAATTAAAATAGTGTTTACCGTTCATTTGTTATTATTTGTTCTTTTTGTTACTTGAAAGGAAAATAAGAATTTGAACATTTTTGGGCCTCATGCTAAAAGCTTTGTGCGCCACTGTTTAAATGTCTTAATGCATCCTATTAACACTGCGTGTTAGTATAATCATTAAAATAATCACTTTCACTCATTTGCAGAGCTTGGCTCTAATTACAAACAAGAATATTGCAAATCCCGCTTTACGGCGTGTGTGACTTCAGATGATAACTGCAGCGTAATTAGCCCACAGAAAGAGTCGTGAGCAAATTAAGTCGTTATCCAGCGATCTGGCGAGGTCAAATTAACGACCCCTGACAATCCATCCAGCGCGGTGACGTCGATCAGCTCTTCCCGCCGCCACGGCAGCCGCTGCGGCCGGAGGAATGTTAATGAGCAGCTCCTTATCTCCCAGCCTGCTGCTGTTCCAGCTGAAAGCCTGGCGGGGCCTCGGCTCTTCCTGGGAGAAGGGGGCGCGTGCTGTGCTGTTGCCGTGGTTACTAACCGTCTGGGTATTCCTGCAAGTCGCTCGTTTTAGGTCAACAATGTTTTCATCTGTTGGAAAGGATGCGGATGAATACAGTTGATAGTACAGTTATCGTGTGACATAACACTTCAGTGAACTTTGCACCAGCAGGCGGTTGCTACGGAGTTGCTATGACAACAACAAACAGCAAGCTGAGGTTCCAATGGATAAATATCAGTGACATTTACTGTAGTGCTTACTGCTGAACTAGCTAAATTAGCCCAGCTAACGTAGCTCTGATCTGCTAGCTAAAAGGACATGTAGCCTTCGTGTTGGTTGCTGTACTCTGCCAGGCACCAGCCAGGCTGACCCAGAACAGCTCAACAACCAAGGAAGCAGATGGAGTAGAGTCACACATTGCTTATATGCAGCGGCTGAAATTAGCCTTAAAGTGACAGTGCACCATTTATGCTGCTACAACAGAGTCACTAAGTTGTACCAAAATGGGAAAAGGTCACTCAGGGAGGAAGTGACCTCCCTGTGACCTTTAGCTAGCAGTCGCGATGGGAACTGCTAGCTAAAAAGTTAGTTGTGCTAACCGTAAACACTGATCATAAATATTAGTTCTGCTAATGCTAACGCGCTACACCAACATGATGTTTAATGAAAGCTAATGCTAAATCGCCAAATTCAACCATGTTGACACCCAACATGCGTCAGTGACAGTTTTACAGCACAGTAGAGCGCCCTCAACAGGCTAAAATTTGCTATTACAGGTTGCATTTCTGAAAGAGTTTTTAGTTTATTTTCAAACAGACTGACTCAGTTTCAGTTTTATGCTGCTCAGCATTTCCAACTCTGTCTTAACTGCAAGTTTTTTTGACATTTTGGCTTAAATTAAAAATTCAATTCTTCAAAATAAATTGTGAGGTTATGCTGTTGCAAGTGCTACACAGAGATATTTACTGCTAGCATGGAGGCTAATGGTGATCAGATTTAACACCGACGTTTACAGAATTAACAAGCTTGGTGAAATAGTCCAATAGTTTCATTTAAAATGGACGTTGGAGTTATTGTACGTAGAGAAAAGCAGATCTTAGCCGTTTCTATTCAGATCCCTTCAGTATTTCTTAGCTTCACAATCATAATGACCTTCGTTGCTTTCCAGAATAAAATCCTTTGTTTTTCTGCATGTTTCAGAGAAACATTCACACTTTTTTCTTCGTTTTGTTTTAAATCCAGTATGAGAACAGCTTTCAGCCCGGATCACTTCCCCCTCACAGGCAACAATAGCGGTGTTGAGCAAACTGCAGCGGTGAGAAACCAAACAATCAGTTGGATTTTAAGCCTTTCATGCATGGAGAAGCCAGAGCTTATAGCGCTGCATGTGGGTTGAAGAAAGGAGACAAACACTTTCGCTGCTCTCTAACTCCATGGTGGGAGTTTATAATAGTCTCTCCTGTCATTACACTTGAATAAAAGCTGCATTTCCAGCTCCTTAAGATAACTAACCATGAACAGACTCTTCTCAAACAGCGTTATTTGTCCTGTTAACACAAAGTTGTACAAATGGTTCAACTCTACTGAGAATACTGTGTTAAATTCTCCCCCAGGGAATTAAAATACACGTTTACATTAAAAACGTGTCTAATATTCACTATTGATGTCCTTATTTAACAAGTTTTGGATTTAAAAATAAGGAAAATTTCAAATCAAGTTTATAGGAAATCTAAAATAACTATAAACTGCAATTAGATGCTGAGAAACTGACCTTTGTTGACACTGAAATGTTGTAATAGAGCCTAAATGAAAACACAAAAGGGAATTGAAGCACATTTTCTATACTTTACATATTTATCAACCTTCACTATATAATATAACTGAGTGAAACAAAGTCATTTCAGTCAGAAATTGCATTTCATTAGGCAGGAAATTGACCTTAATCACTATTTTTGGCAGAAAAAAACCCCTAATTTTGGGCATTTTTGTTAGTTTTCTACTATAATACAATACATTGTACCATACATAAGACTGCCTTCAGTTTCATTTTTAAAACATTACGTTAATGAATTCAACAAATTAAACAGGAAAAAGATCTTATTATTTTGTTTAGCTTCCTCTGTCCCAGACGGTCCAGAATGCATTGTATAGCATTGCATAGCATTGCATTGTATATATATATGTATTGTAAAGACCAAAATGGAAATGATTCATATAAATAACCAAAAAAAAAAACCAAGATAAGAGAAAAGAAACATTTCTTTCAGATGTTTCTTGTTTATTTTTCATTCAATTGGTAGAAAATCAAGTCAGAGCAGAAATACTTCACAATAAATTCACTCAAGTAAAAGTAAAAAGTGCGTTTTTAAAGTAAATGTAACTGGTTACTACCCACCCTTTGCTTTTCCACTCTAGTTGTGACAGTTTTGTGATTTCTCGTCATTCTCGCTGCTTATGGGCGGCGTTTTATTGGCGCTTCCTGCAGACGGTGATGGTGAGCCGGGTTCCTCTGGCGCAGCAGTCAAACCCGCTGCAGTGGCCTCTAAAGGCACTGCTGACTCCATAATGCAGCTGTCAAATGTTTTGGAGTTGTCAGTCGCTGGACTGAGTCCTCTGCCTCGAGATAGGAATCCTTTCCTCAAAATATGCACCAGTGCCAAAGGTATTCGCTCAGCCGTCCGAATCATTGAGTTCAGTTGACCCGATCGGTCCGCGAGGCAGGCACACTGCTGAATAAATCTTTGTGAAAAAACAAGTGGAACTCATGCAACTTCTTCACAAGGAAATATTGACTCTATAATAACGATTCTGGGTTTTAGGAGCCGGTTAGTTTCAATGTTGCTGCCATTATTCGGTGTATTTTCAGCTGATTTAATTTTTGAGCCTTCCTTGCTGGTCTGTCATGATAAAACTATTAGCAGAACCTTTTAAACTTAAATTTCCCAAAACCAGGAAGACTCACACACCGGTGCATTCTCATGTTTAGTTCTCTGTAATCCAAGTCTGTTTGCCTAGAAAGTCCAGTTCGTTTGGGGCGGCGTGAATCAAACCTACAAACCTCCAACTGAACTCTGACTCGGTTCGAATGCCAAAATCACAAAGTGGACTACAATGCAGGGCATTCTGGGTAAATATAACCTAAACAAACGAGCTAGGCTAACGCTAGCAGGGGAAAGTGATTGTTGTCTTTCACTAACAAAAAAAGAGAAATCCTAAAACCGCTGAAATAGTTTGAAGAACGCCTCGCATTCGGGTTATTCTAATGCACCAACTGGCAGCGCGGAAAGATTTTATGAAAGGACTTCCAGTTTCCTGGTAACGGCTGATTTTCTTCTTCTGTCTTTTCTGTGGTTGAAACATCTGAGGAGCTGAAAGCAGAATCAGTAGAATGAATATACATTCATTTACATAAATGACACTAATTGGCTCAGACACGGTGTTACTACATCATTATCACATTATTACTACTCTATCCGAAACGCAGCCACGTTTTAACCTGTGAAATTACGACGTCGACTTTTGTGGGAATGGGTTTCCCTTTAAACTTTCTCTCTGAAAAGGCCAGATTTGGCACCTCAGGAACCACATTTTCTGGTCTGACAACCTGATTTAAAACCGGCAGTTAATGAGGGGAATCCTGCTGCTCGATGCTCAGCGTTCGCAGTGTAAGATGAAAAGTGATTTCTGCTCCCTGCTCATTTGCAAACCCACCTTTTTAAAATAAAAGGTCTACAACAACCCCGGTCACACTATCCTGCATGTCTTAGACGAACTTTAGATCCATCATAACGTCAAGATTTAGCATAATAGCGAACTCAGATTCAGGCTTCTGGGACTTTTAAAGGTGGGCAGCGAAGTCTTTTCATCTTTATCGCAATAAAATGACTGAAAAAAAACTTATTTTCTAAGAAACTATATGGCTGTGAATGCACCACAAACACATTTATTCCCATTTATTTCCACAGGTTCTGATTTAAATCACCAAACTGCAAACAGTAACTGCATTTAATCGTATTTTAAAATGTATACATTCATATAAAAAAAATCTGATCATGCTTTTAGTTTTAGTTTCTTTTAAGGCTAAAAGAGAAATCTTATGAAACTTTCTCTTGTTTTCATTTAATTTCATGAGGTTATTTATGAAGTCAGAAGTCTTAGTTACTTGTTCTGTTTGTTTTGTTTTATGAAAGCAGGTCTCAGTGAGACAATAAAGGTTAAATAAAAATAAACTGATTGAGACGATGATGAATCGAAAGTCTTAACATGATAGGAAATTTCTCTTGATAAATTATGAATAATAGAATAAATGCCGACACCAATCGGCTTTTCAGTTAGACTATAAAAACGTTGCATGTTGTTCAGAAACTCAAATTTTGTGCATGAAAACGCTGGAGAACTAAAAGACGGTTCTTTTCCTGTGTAGAACGAAACCGGGAGATGCTGGTATTACTATTTAGTGCCACAGCAAAGAGAAAATAATGCAGAAAAGCCATAGAAGAATAACTCAAAACCAAACTTTTCTCGCTCTCTGTGTCAGCTGCGCGACATGTGGACTTGTTGCCATAGCAACCGACAACAACGTCACTACATGTTTCAGGATTCAACACCAAAAAACACCAAAAAATTTCCCACACAAAGGACAGAACATTCAGTCTGTCGCAGCTTTATGTTTTCAGGTTTTATGTTTATTTTGCGATTATTAATAAGCGACCGCTGTGGGAGATTAGCTACCGATGCTATTAGCTAAGCTAACACGGTGGTCGTTGATTAGCTAATTATGATCTGTCTGAGTCCATGTGTGGTACTGGACTCAGACAGTACCACACACAGACGGTCGCCTTGTTTATTTATTTCTTAACTGAACTGAAACACACCAAATTCCACAGCACAGCTACATGTTAAGATTGTCATAATCAAGCTAGCATGACTAGCTGAACTACTTCCCTCTTTCTCGCTTTTTAGTTAAAACTTTTTCCTGACTTTATCTAGTTGTTGTTGTTTTGACATTTAGTTTAGATCCTTTCTCTTTCATATATCATGCGATTTAGCGCCTTTATGTTGAGAACTTTGCAGCGAAAGCCAATGCAAGTCATCGTCGCCTAGCAGTTCTGTGGATCTTGCGCGTGTGACGTCATGTTTTGGTGAAAGCAGTGAAAGCCCATCCTGCTGGCTGGCCGGTGTGTTCGTGAATGCGCTGTCCGTTGCTGCCAGTCTCCCATGCAGACTCACTGTGGCGCTGAAGTGGCAGACAGACCTCCGCAGCGCGTTTACCTGCCGCCGCACTGACAGCCCCTCATAAATCACGGCTATCTCCCACCGGTGGCACACGCCGCTTTTGTCCTTCACACAATGTGGGCCTTCCTCCATGATGTCTGCAGACAGTTTGGACGCTGCAGGGCCACTGGAGGCCAACGCAGTATTCACATGGACGCTCCCAAACTTCTGATGAACATTAATCACACACGTCCCTGATTATCAATCAGATGCATTTTAACATCCAGGCTGATTTCATCCGGTGGCGCTTGTCTGAAGCAGAGCGGATCACTTCGTCGTTTCACTCAGACGGTAATTCAGAAGCTGCTGTCGGCTTTTCTCACAGCTGGGAAACAGCTGACCTGCAGCTATGAGAGGCAGAGGCTTCTGCTGGGATGTGAGCTGGAGGTGAAATCAGCTCCCGCCATGTTTACATATCAACAGACAGCTGGGCAGGAGCCCAACACTGGACCCAACGACACCGCCACACATTCTGACTGAAAACTGCTAACCAACGACCAATCTCTTAATACTGAAGAACTCCATCATCAGATGCACCAAAATATAAAGTCAGCTGGAAAATGACAATTTATATCAGCAACATGAACACAGAAAAACATCTATTTATTTTCAATTTACTTCAGAAACTAACAAAACTGCAGGAGTCTTTATGGCTGAAACATGTTGAAATTAGCAGAAAAGAGTAGAGATACTTCATAATAAAATTACTCAAGTAAAAGTTAGAAGTATATTGCAGTAGAAATATTTTTAAATTGTTCTAAGTCACTGAATAAAAATCCATATTTCCTGGAGTTGTTTTCATTTTGCGAGTTTCTGTCAAAAATCTTCCACTCCAACAAGATTTGGAGATTTTTAACGTTTGCTACAATCAAAGCATCAAGAGAACTTCCTGAAATACGACACTGTAAAAAACCAGAATAAAGCAAATAATTTACCCAAAACAGAATTTTTACTGATCGGACACTGAATAAATTAAAGTACAGCATTGTGAAAATACAAAGAAACATTTATTTTTTCCACAAAGTCGCTTAAATAAAAGTAGTTTTCTACAGAACCGGACTGGAGTTGGACTGAACAGGACTGGTTGAACCTGTTTTCCCACCTCGGTTCAGTTTGGGCCTAAACTTCCTCCTCTGCTCCGTCTCCAGCTGCTCTGGTTCTCCGTTCCCCTCCTGGCCTGAGGGGGCGCTGCACCAACAACCACTGGAGGAAACGACACAAAATCCTCCTGAAGAAGAAACTCAGCACAACGTCCTTCTGCACCAAATGCGTCAGATTTCAGCGGCTGTAGGATTTCTCAGTTTTGGTAAAAGCCCAGAAGCCATTTCTCCTGCTAGCGCTTTTGGTTGTATTTGCCCAGAATTCCCTGCAACGTACTCCACTTTCTGAATTCAAACCAAGCCAAAGTTCACTTCAACAGAACTGAGACCGAGGTTTGTGGGCGGACCAGAGTTTGGTGGTTTGGTTTGAGCTTTCATACCTCATCAAACAGACTGGAGTTGGGCTACAGCGGGGCAAACGGGGCCGGTGTGAACGCACCGACAGTCGTTTCTGCACCACATCTAATGAATTCAGAGGCGGCTCATGTAAAGTCCTGTAAGAACAGGAAGTGCTGACAGAACTTCGCTCTCCTGCTGCTGCACCTGAACTCTCCAGTTGTTGTGTGCGCCGGTCTTGTTAGCCCAGTCATTTGTTTTACTGGTGTTTTCACCACACTGGGGACCCATTGCCATGCAGATTCTGCACATATATCAATGGAAACTGGGAATACTCATCTGTAATGAGGCTCTCCAACCCACTGAGGACGAATATTGACATTTATGTGATTCTCTGACTGCAGCAAAGCAGCTAATTTGTCCATTTTCTCCTCATCATTGTTATTCTCCTCCGTTTGTGTCCTTGTGCCTTAAAGATCTGACTAATTAGAGCTTCAAATGTTATTAACGAGAGGCAGAAAACGCTCCAGCCCTCTGGTGATGGGATGTCACCGAAATGAAGCAGCAGATGATTAAAAACACTCAGGTGTTTGGAATTTTAAAGGAAAACCGCTGAAATTTATGAAACCCGTTTTCTTCTGTGACAGTTGAGGTTTCATGGAACAGCAAAAAGAAACTGATGCCTAACGCCAGGCAGGTTTGTGCTGCAAAAACGTTTGTGCTGCAAAAGCTTTTGGCACCAATTTTGTTGGATTTGAAGAAGGTGAGGGATTTTTCAAATCTTTGTGTGACGATAAAAAATCGTCATGCCAACAACTGGCTGCTTTTATGGGCGACTGTGGCTGTGTCTTGCGATCGGAAGGTTGCAGGTTCGATTCCAGCTTCCTCCTGCCACGTGTCGATGTGTATAAATGTGTGTGTGTTTGTGAATGGGTGAATGTGACTCCAGCGTAAAGCGCTTTCAGTGGTCAAAATGACTGGAAAAGCACTACATAAGTTGAGTCCATTTACCATTTAAAAAACTGGTCATTTTTCACCAGTTTCCGGACCGTGGTGTGAACCCGACCCACCAGAACTAACATGAGCTCTTCTGTTTGTCTCAGTTCGGAGTTTCGGAACAACTGAAGGTGACAAAATGCTTTTCTGCTAATAGATATAAATTTCTATACACTTTCATCAATGACAGAAGAGAAAAAGACATAAATCCCATTCAGACAAGTGGAAGTTTGGATCCATAATGAAACACTAATAGATCCAAATCTAACGGCTGTGTTTGCAAACCAGACATATGTTAATATTTTCTAGGTGAGATGCTCATATTTTTTATGTAAATGGCTCCATTCATGTCACGAACCTTTCCAGAGATCAAAATGCAATTCAACACCAGCAAAACCTACAAGCGTTGAATTAAACTGCTGGTAGAACAGAGCAGGGATTTGTCACATGTGTTAGTCACTGGGTGAAACTCAGGCTCCCAGCAGGACCGCGGTTCAGCCCACACACTCTGCCTTTCCACGCCAAAATCTGGGGACAGAAAAATCATCTGAATGCAGAATCAGGACGGCAGCTTTTCAAAAGTCCTTCATTTAAACACAATCCGCAGCGAAAACAGAAGCAGGAATTATATTCCAGACTAAAGTGGAGATTTTATGCATCAGGTTTGGTCTGAAAAAGTAAAGAAATCCAAACCTGTTTAAAGAATATCAACATTTTATCATGTAATAGGGACCAAAACCTCCATCCGAAAACTAAAATCCACTATAAACACATAAAATTATCTGTTTTAATGGATCAAACATCAAATGTTCCTTTATGTGCTTGGATTTGCCCAACGGGAACCACGTTAGCTCAACTGCAGAAGCTAACATCTTAACACTCTTCCTCTTCTCCAGATTTCAGCCAATCAGAACCGAGGAAAACACCCAGCCAATAGCGTGCGTTAGGGATTTAATCTTCCAAGCTCCATTTTCTATCAGATATTTTAGACATTAGGAAGTCTGCCATGAAAGCGTATTTTTCTGGACAATAAATTATCCTAGAAATTACTGTGAAAAATGATAATATTGTTGTTTTGATTCCATTTAAAGTGGCATGAACACATTCTCAAAGATAAACGTTAAGTTCACTGGCACTGGAAGACGTTTTAAATATCCAAAATAAATAAACAAAACTAAAAACACCAGACTGAAAACTTTTACCATCCAGTTTATGATACAAAGAAAGAAAAAAGAAAAACAATAAACCAAATTATTGATACGGTTTTCATTTATTGTGTGCTTAACTGATTTACTGCGACTGTCGAACGAAAATATGTGAATTTCCTCCTGACTGGAGAAAAATCCTGCCATAGAACAAACAGTAGAGGTAAAAATAAATACAATCTTGACAATATCTATAAAAACAACTCAAAATTCTTACCATAATAAATGATACGATAAATTCTCACTGCTGGCACACTGACTGTGCAGAAAGTCGAGAAACAGAACCAGAAACTTCATTTATTTCTAGATACTCAGTGAAACGACCTGCAAGTCGGTTTGTTCTTTCTTCAAGTGCATTAAGATATTTGCACCAGAATCGCCTGATTTGGTGTTTTTAAAGTGTGGCATGGAAAACATTTCTGGCTTCACTGCAAAAAAGTTTTATCAAAAACACAAAGCTTTACCAAACTTTGAGATTAGTTTCTAGTGTAATTTTATATCTTTGTACATTTAAAATGAGTCAAAACTAACTAACTAGTTCACTTTTCAGCAGGAAACAGGAGCTTGTTTTAATTCTTTAATATTTATAAGTAACGCTTGTTAAACTGTCAGATTATTTTACTTAAAACTTTCTGTTATAACTGAAATAATCTGCCAATAGATTTAGAAATTATTCACTATAATGATCTCCTGTATCTGGCTGAAAGGTTATTTTTAAGTCAGTTTTGTCTTATTTCAAGTGTACAGAGATATTCGCGCTATAAACGAGGCAACAGTTTGTTTCAGTGAATGATCAAAGACCAGCTAATGTTTTCAAGCAATATGAAGGGAAACTGCTGAAAAGTTACTTGTCAGTTCATTTCGTCTCATTTTAGGTGAATTAAGATATTTGCACTTTATGAGACAGATACCTGGTAAATCAGGTGTTTTTGCAGTGCAGGAAGCATCAGCTGCAGCTCTTCCTTCCTGTGGGCTTTTTTCCAGCAGCGCTTCCCGAAGCTCCTGCTGCTGCGCCGCCTTTTGTTTGCCTCTGAATCTCCTGCAGTCGCTTTGTCTCGTTTGCCACTCCTCTTGCTGAGGATGGAAAGTTTGTTTTCTCCCTGCCTTTGTTGGAAGCTGCAGTTTCCCGTTTTGTTTTTAGCAGGCGTCGTCTCTCTTGTTCTCCTCCGGTTTAGTTTTCTCCTCTCCAGCTGTCGCTACCTGCTACATGTGGTGCTACCTTTGCCCCTTTCCACAGAAATGGCTGCTCTGACAAGCGCCTCCACGCGGCGCGGCCCCACGCGGCCGGCTGCAGATGTGTCCTTTCCTGTCCCATTCCTGTGACTGGGCCCCGGCGCGGCGACCCGGCCTGGCCCCGCATGGCCCCGCATGGCCCCGCAGGGCCCCGCCGTGACGCCGCTCTTCGCCCCAGAGTCCTCTGCTGTCATCTGCTTCTTCTTTTCTCACTTTCTGCTTCCTTTGTTTCGGTTGTTGATCTGCGGCTTTTCTTGAATATTTTTTATTACATGCAGGAGGAATCTCTTCTTCATCTCCTTCAGCTGCGTCACATTAATCCCACTTAGTTTTAAATATTCTTATTTTAATCTGTGTCTGGATTGTTGTTAGCTGCTGCTGGGTCTGTCTTGATAAGCAATAAATCAGTTAATCTCATGATAAACTAAAAAGATATTAATGATTTATGGTTGTGGCGCAGTGGGTAGCGCTGTTGCCTTGCAGCAAGAAGGTCCTGGGTTCGATTCCCGGCCCGGGGTCTTTCTGCACGGAGTTTGCATGTTCTCCCTGTGCATGCGTGGGTTCTCTCCGGGTTCTCCGGCTTCCTCCCACAGTCCAAAAACATGACTGTCAGGTTAATTGGCCTTCCCAAATTCTCCCTAGGTGTGAGTGTGTGTGTGCATGATTGTTTGTCCTGTTTGTCTCTCTGTGTTGCCCTGCGACAGACTGGCGACCTGTCCAGGGTGTACCCCGCCTCTCGCCCGGAACGCAGCTGGAGATAGGCACCAGCAACTCCCAACCCCGTTAGGGAGAAGGGTGACGGAAAATGGATGGTTGCATTACTTTTTGTTTTTCTCTTTTTTATTTCTTTCTACCAAAAACTGGATGATAAACGTTTTCAGTCGGGTGTTTTGGTCTCTGCTTGTCATTTTTTGAAGGACAATTTTATTTACTTTATCATTCATTTTATTTGTTGCTTCTGTTGTGGAAGAATTATATGTTAGCGAATGTTATTAGCTCCTGCTAACGCTGTTAGCTCCTGCTAACGCTGTTAGCTCTAGCTAATAGGGTAAATAAGTTTGTTTAAACTGGTTGTTTTTGCTGACCTTCATGACCTTGACCTCCTATGTTTTGTTATAGGCTGGAGTTACCAACCCGGGTTATTAACTCAGCATGCATTGTGCAGGTTGAAAAGCTACAACATCCATAAGTGAAAAATGTAATAAAGATATAATTGCTTTCACCAATTATGAGGTTGTTTTTTGCATCACTAACAGCCTGTAGGTTTAGGTCAACACCAGCAAACACTTTTCAAAAAGCTTTTTAATTAATTACATTATTAAACGAATTATATGACATTTCTTTCTTTGTTCTGTTAACTGATGAAGCCTGGAGAGGAAAATGGTTCAACTTTAAAGAAAAAAACACAGAAAACTCAAACTTAACCAGCGAGTGAATGAAATGAAGCTGTTTGTAGGAAATGATCCTTAATTTTCGCCTTATTATCTTACAACTGAATGCAGAAACATACAAACACCATTTAACACTTATGAAAAACTGATTTGTCGTTTTTTCTCTCCAGCTGATAACGTTCAGAAGAAAGTGAGCTCCAGCCTTTCCAAACATTTGTCCCAAAAGTTTTAGAAAGCGGCTCAAGGTTCAGGCACAAACGAATCCCCTCCCACCGCGACGCACACAGCTGCTCTGCTGCTGCTCTGCAGCTCCTCTGCTCTGCTGCTGCTCTGCTGCTGCTCTGCAGCTCCTCTGCTGCTGCTCTGCTGCTGC